>OX401406.1:365228-430228 GCA_947846245.1 Cerastoderma edule | reverse complement strand
AACCAACGGTACAGAGAACGAACTACGACAGTTAATATATTATGACAATTTCTAATTGGTGAACCAAGTACCATCTTACCCATGCTACAAGACGCCTCCGAGACTCCAAGTTCTCCCAACATCGTTGTTGTTCCTAGGGTATTATCCATGGAAACACCAGGACAGGCTTGACAATCGTCCAAGTCCAAACTTCTCCAAAATCCCCTCGAACAATTCAGGCATTGCTGTGTACTCGGGTCGCGGTACTTTCCGGCAGGGCAGTCCTCTGAAAACAAGGGAAGAAGGATTCATTTTAGCTTTGACAGCTTTTGGATAGTGTTTGCTTGTATGTCGTTTAACCCATTACCAAACAATAACGACATTTGACCACTTTGTTGCAGACGACTTTAGAAAACATTGTTGGAAAAGGAGAAATTGCTCGTAATGTTTTCCGTCCTATCAGATGATGGTTTTCCCATTTCATTACAATTTGAAATGTCGTCTGCAAACTCTTTCAATTTGGGACAGTCGAAAATTTGGCGTTTGGGAAAAGGATAGCCCTTTACCAAACGCCACTTTTCGTCGGACTGTCCCAAATAAAAAGAGTTTGCTGGCGGCATTTCATAATGTGATGAAATTGAAAAGCCATCTTCTGATAGGGGCTAAAAAACAATTTGAAAAAAGGACAAATTGCTCTTAACGAGAAGTCGAAGGTATTTCGATTGTTTTATTTTTATTTTACATCATAAGATATCTGAGGTATTTGTTTGCATTACTCCTTTTCATGATTAATTTGACAGAGATGTAGCGTTTTTCGCTATTGAAAGCAAGGCTGGTTTTGTATACAGGAAAGAGAATATAAAAGGATTAATCAAAGTTGTGAGAATTAGTTTAACAGTCGATATCAACTTCTGGTTTTGTTTATTGTAGTGTAACTCCTATGGAAAGGGTCAGCCATTTTGGTTTATGAGACACTGTTCACTGATTATATTGTACACCAACATTCATCGTCTGTTGCCTTTTATGCATGAATAATTATGACGCGGTATATTCAATTCTCGACATTCTTCCGAACACAGTCGATAAACAATAGATCTATACGAAGTATATATCAATAGGTAAGCTTAGTAGCATTTATCAAATAATGCATGTGGACGAACCACGTGGTCGAACATTACGAACGGCTCCGAGAATGTGTTTAGATACTCAGTATAACATGTAATTCATGCTAGTCAGGCAGGTCAACAGACGGTGAATGTTGGTGAATCCATCCCATCTTCCAACAGTATGTCAGGCACCAAGCGGATATAAGTCGTTTACCATTTAATTCAACTAGCTCACGACCCACGAACCAGCTATTTTGGAACAAGTCCCACAAGAAACATCCTCCAGACAAACGCCTCCCTTGGGGCTCGAACCTTCCACCTCACCGTCCCACCTTAACCACTAGACCACGATGACCGATCATTTACTGAGTTTCAACTAGACCCTACCTTTACACTCGCTGTAACTGGTAGATCCGGCTCGGGCAGTTTTGAACTGTATTGGACACGGTTTGCAGTACTTCTGTCCTGTCTCGTTCTGGAAGTAGTGTCTCTCACACTCGTCACATCTGAGCGTCTCACGGTTGTAGTATTCTCCGACTGCGCAAATAGCTGCAAAATTTGATGTAAACATTAGCATAGACGACGGACTAAGCCTGGGGTACAGGGAACCGTTTTAATAAACATTTTTTGCTAAAGATTTGCCTAAGTTCAAAAACAACATTCCATCTTATAGTATTGGGGAGAAAAGCATTATTGCAAAGTAACACGTCATTGGAATCGTCTTTCCAAGACGCTTCCAATGACATGTTACTTTGCAATATTTCACTTGTATTTAAGATACTTCTCATGCTTATTCGTTTCGATTTACGCAAACACTTTCCTTAAGTTGTTTAGTAAAACAGTACACTGGCCAATACATAACCGCATTAGGGTGCGGTGTATACGTACGGACCAGGTCCCAGGCTAAGATACACCTCGTACATTGCAGTATTGTCCAACCGGGCAAATAGCTGCAAAACCTGATGTAACATTAGCAGAGACGACGGACTATTCCTGGGGTACTGGCCGATACATACCCGCGTTAGGGTACGGTGTACGTACGGGCCAGGGCCCAGGTTTAGATACACATCGTACATTGTAGTATTGTCCAACCTGACAAATAGCTGCAAAATTCGATGTAACATTAGCACGAACGACGGACTAAGCCTGGGATACAGGGAACCGTTTTAATAAACATTTTTTTGTTAAAAATTTGCGTAGGTTCAAAACAACAATCCATCTTATAGCATTTGTGAGAAAAGCTTCCAATGGAAGCAGTCACCGAGAGTGAATTTAATAAGCTTCAAGCTTCCGTCACATCGATATAAAATGAGTAAGGTCATACTAAAGCCAAGAGCTACCTACTTTTGCATCGTTCGACGTTTTAGTCGTTGAGGCAAACATAAGACATACTTTTGCAGTCATTAACGTTCAGTGCACCATTTTACCAAGAGTTACATACCTTTGCATTGATCGACACTCGTTGCAAACATCCGGTAGGTCGTTCTTGGACTTCCGGTCGTTGGATCGTTACCACACGGCTTACACTCCATTTTCCCGAGTTGATCTTGATACTGTCCCTTTGGACACGGCACACATTCTCCTTGTCGAGATCTGCCTCCCATTCTAGGCTCGGAATAATACGACCCAGGACCGCACGGCACTTAAAGGAGCAATGTGTTGATAAATACAAACTAAATTAAATATATCAAAGCATGCATCTGCAACCTTTAAATTGGCGAGAAACAAGCGTCTTTTCGTTTGGACTGTTCCAGTTTTTTTGCATATTATTTTCAGACCGTAATCTCGTTTTACACAAAGTGGCAAAAAACGAGCAGCCTACATACTTGTTTGACATACGACTAGCTGGCTACCTGTACACAGAGTATGCACCTGGGTACACATTGACCATAAGAAATGGTAATGTACCGTCTGCATTTAGCGACTCATATTGATAGCATGCCTTTTTCCTGAGGGTTTCTGTATGTTTCATTGTACGATACACAATATGCTTACAACAGATGAAACATAGGAAATATGATTTTCAATAATCTGTAATAAAACAATTAGTATAAGTAACCAGTAATCGCCCCTGAGTTAAAAGCTCTCCAATTGTCAACGTTGTTAAAATATCTACTTGATATATCATTGGAAAACAGATGCTTAAAAATAAATATTTAATTCTAAAAAAAAGTACAACACAACCATTCTACCTCAAGTTTTTTGAATACTCACCGCATACTTTGTTTAAGACCGACGTGTCAGATGTGCTGGGTTCAAGCACCAAAATGGAACCAGGTGTTGTGCACTCCTCTGACCAGTTGATCACAACGCTGTCTGCAAGGAGTTGTCCAGAGCCAGTATTCTGAAGAGGAAAACAACATCAGATACAGTGATTTCACTTGTTCGGTTAGATGTTAGATCTAACTTAAGAACAAACATAACTATCTGACCACTAATGCTTTCCGTGGCAGGCGAAGGTGCGTCGTTTGTTGTATTTATCATCAGCTGTATCCCACCCATCATATTGACGCTTCATGAAAAAAGTGCTGATTTCGATAGCTACGTGCAATTTTAATTGACTATAAAACAGGAACAAGCATCTTTAGCATCTTTAACCCTTTACCAAACAGCAGATTTTCGACTGTCCCTAATTGAACGAGTTTGCAGACGACATTTCAAATTGTGATGAATTGAAAAAGAATCTTCTGATAGGACAGAAAGCATTGTGGAAAAAGGAAAAATTCTCCCTTTCCCATGATGTTTTCCAGAGTCGTCTGCAACAAACTGGTTACATGGCATTATTGTTTGGTAATGGGTTAAGGAAGAAACTATTTAATTCAGAAACAAAATAACGTTTGTTGTTTCTGTCTGACATTTCTTCATTTGCGTATCACAACACATTTCCTAACCAACAAATCAACAGATTCTATTGAATGTATGAACGATATAAGAATATGGGGAGAGGAGATTCATGTAGTTACCTTATTGTGGCGGTCTGAACAGTAAGCACACAAGGAATGTCTCAGGTTTGCTTTGAACATGTTTAGCTTTTCTATTTTGCTGGCTTATACAATACATACATTTCAAAGCATAATAGGTACACATAGATAAACTTCGAACTACGCTTTTTGAATGCACCAAATGGACAAGGTTTGTGACAAGGTAAGAGAAATAACTGATATTTGGATATGGAGAGAAGAAAACACAGTCACTCACTATCACGAATTTGGTTAGAACCCTCGAGAGGCAACTGTGACTAAAGGAAAGTATGCTCATTTTGAGTACCCATTGTGACTTCAAAATATTTCTTTTACTTTTTTGAAAGCAATTGTGATTTCTGCTTGTTCTAATCTAAACCAGTCCGAAATATTCTATACATGTTTCCATAGTTTTTAAGTTAAATATACAGACGGAAGGGGTGTTATTTTCCTTTGCACTCACTTTCGATTATTTAAAGTATTATCCTTTGCGTTGAATTATAAAAAATAAATCCGTTTTACCTTTAATGAGACATCTTCATCAAGCTTCACTATCATTCGTATGGCATCTTCTGCGCCGACCTTTGCACCATTTGTGTATGTTAGATAATCACTGGGTAAAACAAGAATACAAGTTTATCAATACATTGGTTTTTACAATAAGCATAGGCCAAACAATAGTTGTTGACGAGAATCCTCAGTTATTGCCAAATGAAACAGGAAGATATTTATTCTATAAAGGAAAGGTACAGATAAGGAGAACTGATATAATAATTTAATAGCTATATGTATAACTAATTTTATCATATCACTATTGCCATTTTGGGACCGATAACTAGGTGCCGTATGTCTAACATTTTTGATGCCATGCACTAACCATATAACACATGCACGTGACAAATCATGACGTCATTAGAGCGCCATGACACATGACCTCATGGTTACATAATTCTCTTCATTATTTTATCTCCTCCTTTCTTGTGTTTTATTTTCATTTCGTTTATTTAAATGGGTACACAAAGGTAACAGGATAAATAGAATAGATAGTTGGCGTCTTTGAATAGGAAAAGTCATCGGGCTCGGCATCGGATTATTAACCGCTTTCGCATTCGGTTCACCGGACAATATTCCTACGCCTTGCCCGATAACATTTCCGGTTCAAGACACCAACCATCTATTTTGAAGGTATGTAAAGGAATCATCTCGAAGGCACCCTTCTAAAGACTACCCACAATATACGGTAAAGATAAGTTATGATGTAATAATCCATGGAAATAGACTTTCTACTAAGAAAGCTTATCAACTGATACACATGCTTTAACCCTTTCCCAAAGAAAAAAGTTTCGACTGTCCGAAACTAAAAGAGTTTGCAGACGACATTTCAAAACCTGATGAAATTGAAAAAATAATATTCTGATAGGGCAGAAAACATTGTGGGAAAAGGGAAAATTGCTCGTAACGAGCAATTTCTCCCTTTATCACAATGTTTTCTAAAGTCGTCTGCAACAAAGTGGTCAAATGTAGTTATTGTTTGGGAAAGAGTTAAAGCGTCTATATCACAGAAAGTACTTTATATGTAACACACGTTAAAATGCTTATTTAATCAATCCTCGTCACTTAATAGAAATGAAATCCTTTTTAATTTCTAGATTCTAAAGTTGCTTTACATCTTTGTATTCATTTAATAAAAATCCAAACTATCCATGATGTTGCCTATTACTAAATATCAATCTAGCAATAACTGTTTCTGGGTAAACGAAAGTCAAAATATATATACCGAATAGTTTCTATCACAATCGATGTTAAGTAAATACGTTTGAACTAACAAAACATGCTTTGCTTTGTACTTCATCACAATGTCAGCAGAACAGAAGGATTGTACTCTGAACCCGATGCATGTTTAAGGCTAACTTACTTGGCAAGTTGAACGTTGAACTCGAGGTCGAACCTGTCCGGAGTGGTAACATCGCTACTACAGTTCGCTGTTTGTACTTGGATATTTGAACAAATAGCATCATCACACATATCTGTCCATTTGTTTGTGTTCAAGTCAATGAATGTGTCCTTGATCAGGTCGGTGACTTCCGTAGTGAGATCAGTACCGAGCAGGTTGCAATTTATTTGGAATTTAAACTGCATTCGAGCTGTGATAACGTACTTAGGAGAAGCCTTAGCTGAAAAGAAGAGGACGTATAGTTGGCCATTTTTCTGGAACTAACCATATAACACATGCACGTGACGAATCATGGCGTCATAAGAATGCATTGACGCATGACGTCATGTTTACATCATTTTCTACTTTGTTTTTGTTTCCATTTTTCTTGTGTTGTATTTTCATTTTGTTTGTTCAAAGTTAACATGATAAATAGAATAGATAGCGTGTGTCTTTGAGTAGGAAAAGGTACCTGGCTCGGCTTCGGATTGTCATCCGTTTCGCCTTCGGCTCAGCGGATAATATTCCTAAGCCTTGCCCGATAACAACTCCATTTCACGACACCAACCATCTTTCCTCTATTTATCCTATCATCAGTGTAATTTTGTAAACGAGAACTAGGTGCCGTATAACATTTGTGATATCCGGCACTAACCATGTAACATATGCAAGTGACGAATCATGACGTCATAAGAACGCCATGGCACATGGCGTCATGTTTCCATCATTCTCTACAATGGTTTTGTTTTCATTTTTCTCGTGTTTATTTTCTTTTTGTTTGTTTAAAAGAATACATAAAGGTAACAGGATAAACAGAATAGATGATTTGTGTCTTTGAATAAGAAAAGTTCTCGGGCTCGTCATCGGATTATAATTATAATCCGTTTTGCCTTTGGTTCACCGGACAATATTCCAACGCCTTGACCGATATGATATCCGATTCACGACACCAACCATCTATTCTCTATATTTGTCATCGCAGACACTGTTAAACCTTTCCCAAACAACAAATGTTTGACTGTCCCAAATTGAAAGAGTTTGCAGACGACATTCCAAAATGTGATGAAATTGGAAAGTAATCTTCTGATAGGCCAGAAAACATTGTGGGAAAAGGAAAAAAATATCTTTTTCCCTCAATGTTTTCTAAAGTCTTCTGCAACAAAGTGGTCAAAAGTCGTTATTGTTTGGGAAAGGTTTAAAGCTACCGTTAATGTGAACCTATTGGTGAACAGATAGTTTCAAGAGCAGCTTGTGTAGCACTGTAAATAAATGCCACAATACATGGTATCTGATAATTTGTTTCCTTTGTTATCATCACGGTTATTTAATTTTCTTTAATTATCTATAAGTTTTCTCGCAATGATTTATAAAAGGGAACATATCAATGGTAGGCACAAGCAATTAACTTAACTGCAACCCGAGCTTGAATGAAACCAAAACAATGTATAGGAAAGTGTCTTGCACAATGAACTTGTGAACAATGAAGCAGGGGAAGAAGGTTTAAGGACGTTCTCGGTAGTTTTCTGCGCACTTCATCTGCGCATCCAAGGGAGATGATAAATCTGTTACTGAAGAGGTATTTGCATAGTAGCCAGATAAACGTTTGTATTCGGATGAAATTTACTGTATGCACTCTTTTCCAAAGAATAATCATATTATCCATAAAACTATGAAAGGTCATTAACATTATTATATGTTGTTTTTATAAAAAAAATTTTAAATACAGTTACCATGGAAACTGTCATTTTACAGAAAAACTAACTCGTCGACATATACCTTTTTATGAATTTTGTATTTCAAGATTGAATTTTACTTCACATACTGAAAAATAAAAAAATTCTACGCAAGGAATTTTTAGAATTCTTCATTTCTTTGTGATATACATACCAATTTTCATTGCTTTTTGTCGAATACAAAAATTTGAAAAACTGATTTGGATAACAAAAAATGTTCAGATTGTAATACTTTTCAAATGACTTTGAACTATAGAGTATTTTATGTATGAATTTATGTTTTTCGTGTTTATAAACCTTTCAGAAAGTATTTTATTATCTTTGAAGATAGTATGGTTACAATGGAAACTGTCATTTTACAAAAAAAACCTAACTCGTCGACCTGCAAAATTCCATGGAAGGATTATTTTCTTATAAAACTGTAGAAAATGCCTTTGATTTAAAATGATACTCAAAATAAATGTAAATTGTAAATCGTTTAGTAAAATGGTAACCAGGGAAGCACACTTTCCATTGTAAGTCGTTTAGTTAATGGTAATCGGGGAAGGACGGTTACCATTGTAAATCGTTGATTAAAACGGTAACCAGGAAAGCACACTTACCATTGTAAATCATTGAGTTAAAAGGTAACCAGGGAAGCTCACTTACCATTGTAAATCATTGAATTAAACGGTAACAAGGGAAGCACAGTTACCATTGTAAGTCGTTTAGTAAAACGGTAAACAGGAAAGCACACTTACCATTGTAAATCATTGAGTTAAACGGTAACCAGGGAAGCACAGTTTCCATTGTAAGTCGTTTAGTAAAACGGTAATCGGGGAAGGAGGGTTACCATTGTAAATCATTGAGTTAAACGGTAACCAGGGAAACACAGTTTCCATTGTAAGTCGTTTAGTAAAACGGTAATCGGGGAAGGACGGTTACCATTGTAAATCATTGAGTTAAACGGTAACCAGGGAAGCACAGTTTCCATTGTAAATCATTGATTAAAACGGTAACCAGGGAAGCACACTTACCATTGTAAATCGTTAAGTAAAACGGTAACCAGGGAAGCACACTTATTATTGTAAATCATTGAGTAAAACGGTTACCAGGGAAGCACAGTTACCATTGTAAGTCGTTTTCTAAAACGGTAACAGGGAAGGACACTTACCATTGTAAATTATTTAGTAAAACGGTAACCAGGGAAGCATACTTACCATTGTAAATTGTTCAGTAAAACGATAACCAGGGCAGCACACTTATTATTGTAAATCATTGAGTAAAACAGTAACCAGCGAAGCACAGCTACCATTGTAAGTCGTTTTTAAAACGGTAAACAGGGAAGCACACTTTCCATTGTAAATTGTTTAGTAAAACGGTAAACAGGGAAGCACACTTATAATTATAAATTGTTCAGTAAAACTGTTACAAGGGAAGGACACTTACCATTGTAAATTGTTTAGCAAAACGGTAACCAGGGAAGTACACTTACCATTGTTAATCGTTTAGTAAAACGGTAACCAGGGAAGCACAGTTACCATTGTAAATCGTTTAGTAAAACGGTAACCAGGGAAGCACAGTTATCATTGTAAGTCGTTTAGTAAAACGATAACCAGGGAAGCACACTTACCATTGCATGCTGGTAAATATAGGTCATCATGGGGGGCCTGAATGTCATAAACCCCAAGTCCGCTACAAGGCGTGTATCTCGGAAGAGAGGCAGAAACTCCTTCCGAAGTGCTCGAACAAGTCACTGAACAGACACCGTCCTCGTTGTTACATGGCGCGTACATGACATCATCACTTAGTTTTACCGGTGCAGGGCACTTATCGTTATCTGAAATAAATGGTCACGTGATATTGATCTCATGTCACCGCCATTGCTTTGAGCGAAATATGACACACATGTTTAAACTAGAAAAACATTGAAGCGATAGATACTCATACAAATCTAATTTATATAGAGAGTCCGGGAGATAATCAAAATCAACACATATTCTCACCAATGAAGACATCCTACAAGATTTAATTAAGTACGAATTCATTTAATCTTTAACCACACCCATCGAGATATCGATCGCTTAATTAGAAACTTCATGACTGTTTCGAACTGTATACTATAATACTGAGCAATGGCTTAATGGTGCTTGTTCAAAGAAGAGAACATTTGAAAATCAAAGTAAAATGACGTTGAAACGATACACTTTTGAAATTGTTGTTTTACATACAATTATAGCTAGCTTTTGAAAGCAGGAATAATTCAGGATGCGTCATTTTATCTGAGTATGTACAGTTTGTATGCGGTAGATCCCAAAATCGATGTTATGCTTTTGGGTTAAAAACATGCTTATTCATTTTAAAACACTTTGAAGAGTTAGAAACGATCGGATTTTGCTTCAAGTGACAATTCACCAGTGCGTATCATATAATAGTACAACTGCCGTGCTAAGGAAATTAGTTTCTAACTTTCAAATTTCTCACATCTGTAAACAAGCACCTTAAATGCTGAATTAATAGGTATATTGCAACACGTAAATTATGTTCTAATGTGTTACCAAGCATCCGTGTAGTAATGGAGTTTATTCCAAATGCAAAAATTCTTTTTCTTCTACAAACACGGAGGAAAGTTGCCAAAACCTGGTATATGTGTACTTTCATAGGATGCATGAGTTTGATTTATTAAATAAATGAGAAATACAGTATGTCATCGAATGTTCTAGAGGGACGAACGACATGTAAAAGGATTCTGAACGAAGTCTGGATGCTTGTTAAAGTTCATCGTTTACCTTTACCAAACGCCAAATTTTCGGCTGTCTCAAATTGAAAGAGTTTGCAGACGACATTTCAAAGTGTGATGAAATTCATAGATACTCTTCTGAGAGAACAGAAAACATTGTGGGAAAAGGAGAATTGCTCTTCCCAACATGTTTTCCAAAGTCAATTGCAACAAAGTAGTTAAAATGTCGTTATTGTTTGGTAATGGGTTAAATAAACAAAACATTGTAATTTACATTCGTTACTTGTAAGCGCTTCATAAAAGTAAGTATTCCCGAACAAGCGCACAAACCTCAATAAACCTTTCAACATGATATAAAGATATAAGGATTGGAGACGAAAAACTTGGTACTCACACTTTATATAGACCGGAAATCGGCATTCGCCATAACCATACTCGTTCTGTCCAATCACGATCCCCGCTTTCCAACCCCACGGCAGCTCTGTATGGACAGTAAGACATGTTTAGACAATTTGATCCGGAAGTTACTGGTAAATACATTGCGCATATAAACTAGTTGAAAATAAAAGTGATCTGCTGGAAAAAAAAATATACCTGTGGCGCGGCCATCTTGTTCGGAAATTTTCGCAAACATTGGTCACGTGATCAGCGCGCCTGAGAGGGGGGGGGGGGCTTTGAATTTAAAATTCTGTACACTAACATCTAAGCAAAGGAGGTCCTTATGAACAAATTGAAGCACAGGCGTATAACTGACTTATCAAATACTAACAATATCAGATGAAATATTAAAACTATAACTTCATAGAAGATGACAAACATTATTGGAACACTATACGTTGATTATGTTTCAAATACGTCTTGACTTCTTTAATGGAAACTAAACTATGCTTTGCAACAGAGACCGACGAGATGGTAAAATCAAGTACCCGTATTGCACAGCTTGTCCAAAAGCCTTGATGGACAAGTGCATTTTACTGAAATTTACAGTACAATAATTATATGGACAAATCCAGGGAAAGGCTTTGGCATTTACGGACAAGAAAATCAAAACCAGCCTTCGACAGCGTGGACTGGGTTATCTTCCTGTGAATAACTGCTTGAATGACCCACCTGATGGGAGGTTGTTTTGAATGTCGAGATTAGGGTTGTTTCTCTCTATGGTTTCTAAATTAGTTTTGAGGTCTACGATACTGTCTCGGGGCACAGATCTGTCTGCTAGAACGATCTCGACTGGGGATTTGGTGGTTGAACAATCCAGTACGGGTGGCATCATGGTGTTGTCTGTAAGGAAAGTACAAAATGGAAGTCATTCAAGTGGAACATTAAAGGTTCTTGTAAGCAGATGTGGAAAAGAACCTAATAAGCTTTTGATCGGTTCTTATCCATTTCATATATGTTGTATAACTTGATATTTATGTATATTGTGTATATTTCGATGAATAAACTATGTTTAAACAAACAGATGTGGTGACATCTGGAAGTTAAAGATTAATTTCTTTACTGCACAACAGCTGTACTGTTTTAGGATACGCACTGGACAAAGGTCATTGTAAGCAAAATCATATCGTGTCTCTTTAATCCTTTAAAACCTGTATATAGTGGATAATCATGTATTTCAAACCAAAAGCGGTGACATCGCTTTTGGGATCTGACAGATATAAAGTGTAAATACTTAGATAAGTTGACACTTTCTGAATGAATTATGCTTTCAATGGATACTTTAAATTGTATATCAAACAGCAATACAAAACTGTATTGTTTCAACGACATCTTATTGTGGCTTTCAAATTTTCTCTTCTGAGAACAAGAATCTATAGCTTAGATTGGCTGAAAACGCACACGTGTTTATGCAGCAAGATACTGTTGGGACCAACTAATCTGTTAACCATTGTTAATCTGGAATGGTATATCTGAATCACTTTGATATTTCAGGTAATAAACTAGAACTCCTGTTGAACTATCTTTTTTTTTCAAAAACGACACGTTTTGTAACTTCATGGATCGGTTTGGTTAGCATAAAGGCTTATCGGTGAAGATGAAGTATGCTGGTGAATTTAAGCATACATACATCTCCTAAAAACCTTAAACTTTATAAGGAAATACTATAATACATGGCCAAATATACATAAATTTAATAATCTATTATCAAATCCTTCAAAGAAAATCATTTTAATCTGTCAAAGTATATATGTATCATGCTCAGCAAAATAGAAATTGATAACACTTTAAAATGAAAACCTCTTCTGTAAATCCATGTCTTTGTTAAAATGTTTTTAAAATTTCTATATAACATGTTATGTTTATAATGCAATATATTTTAATATATGTTATACTATAAAAACCCTTTGAGTTAGGAAAACAATCAGTGTCAATTGTGTTTATTGGATTAAAAACCACGCCCATATCATTTTCGTTATATATTACAGCTTCACTGGGATTCACCAGTACTAGGCTTGGGCTCCGAAGTATCAAGAGAATACTGACACTTGTGGGGTACGAACCCGGGACCCCCGAGTCATAGGTCCACCACCGTAAGTAACTATCAGGCCAAGCTCGTCTAACTAACTTACTTGGTACCGGGCCCATCCCCAGATCAGAGCTTAATAAAGCTGTTGACCTTGGTAGTTTGTAGTTCCACCAGCCTTGTATAGGTTCTACCGAAGGTGACACACCAGCAAACGCAAGTACAATATCACCTGAATCTAGGTGTTGTTTCCAGACTGTCACTTCTTTGTACTCAGCAATAACGTTTTTCCCAATGTTAAGCCAAACGCTGTAAATGTATACAATTAGATGTTAATTTTTACACTTGTTATTTATCTCATCACAACGTACCGCTTACCACCTGTGAATAATTGAATCCTGGACGAGCGAGACATGGCCATAACATCAAGTTGTCGAATGTATTTCATGTAAGTCATTGTGATAAAAAATGATGATTGGTGTATTTAGTTTGTCAAACTCAAAGACATTTTCATTTGCGGGATTTAGAGGAAAGTCATCGGTTATATTAGCATTTAGGTCAACCAACGTTGTGCAATTACACATAATATCAAAAATAAAGAAACCGTTGAGGTATAGACAGAATTGTATAAGTAAACAAGGTAGGATATGGGCTTTGCACCGTTATAGCAGTATTAGAGAGATTACGTGGCAGCCAGGTACCACCCATCGAGCCATGTATTTTCTCCCAAGTACTACACATCTTCCAAAGATATTTAATGTCAACTACGGCGTTTAACAAATTTGTTACATTAAGTGTTGCTCCAACGTGTAATTAGATACATAAACAAGGCAAATATATCATATGTCGAAGTCGAACCTTGTACAAAGTTAGACAGCATTGTCTAGTGGCTTTCCCAAGGCATAAATGGGGCGCCGCTGGGGATCGCAAATTGGACGACAAACCTCAAGTCCTCCACCTTTACCGCTTTACCACCGCGGGACCAAGCACTTAGACTTAATCTTGCAATAGATGAGAGCATCACACATGGTTTGTTTGTCATTCAAAAGGAAAACAGTGATGAAGTCGCAAATACAGAGAAAAAACAGAAAGACAGGCAATAGATGAGAACATCACGCATGGTTTGTTTGCCATTCAAAAGGAAAACAGTGATGAAGTCACAAATACAGAGAAAAAACAGAAAGACAGACAGATAGAGGTAGCCATACAAAAATCCCAAGAAGAACAGGCATACACAAATACAGTAAAAATAAACCAGAAAGACGGGCATACCGTCACGTATGCATTCACACAGAAGGACAGCTAGATATTTAGAAATTTACCAAAGAACATAAAACATGTATCTTACTTGTCATTTAACTGCATCATGTGTCCAATATTTTTCGACTCTGCCACTGTCCTTGCGTCAATTGTACTTGATAACATTCCAGTTTCGTCTAAATCGACCCCGATATGATGCCAGTCTCCGTCAAACACATCGGTTTCCATTTGTAGTGTTATTGTCATCGAATCTGTTGTAACCGAGACTTTGGCATCACTCCCTTCACGTTTCAAACTCATTGTGAACGATCTTTCCATTGGATTTGCTCCTTTAGAGCTGTAAAAAAGATATGTGTCATTTCGACACGTATTAAACTCATTGTGAACGATCTTTCCATAGGATCTAGTCCTTTAGAACTACAAAAAAGAATATATGTCATTTTGACACGTATTAAATTAATATGAACGATCTTTCTATAGGATTTAGTCCTTTAGAACTGTAAAAAAAAGATATGCCATTTTGACACGTATTAAACTCATTGTGAACGATGTTTCCATAGGATTTGCTCTTTTAGAATTGTTAAGAAGACAGGTGTCATTTTGAACATATGTAAAGGAAACACATTCAACAAGTTTTATTAAGAATAGATGTACACAATTGCTTTACAAATAACATTGTAGTCCAATAAGTGTACAGTCTAACTTGTGTTAAGCAGCCATCCTTTGAAGCAGCCAACCTGCCTTAGACAACCACTACAAAAAGTCCCATTGTTAGATTTACAGTGTACATCAATTTGTGTTAAGCTGCCACAATGTCATAAAAAGCCAATTTACGCTGTCCCATAGGCTGGCCTCGTAACACAAGTTTGACTGTATGTTCCTGCTACAAGTAGCTTTAAGTCTTTTTTATACATGGATCAATGCTTATTGTATGCAAAAACTATATTTTTTATATCCAAACTGGTTTATCCTTATGTTTATCACACATCGAAGTGTCACTTTTATTCCTGATGAGTCTTAGGCGATATAAACCTTTATAAATGGTTTACGTTGCGGTCATGCTCCATTTTTTAAGGATAAGTACGAACCACATATGTTGTGTAGTAGAAATCAAAGACTAAATGTGACAACAAACATGTGTAAATTTTTGGTTTTCACACTAAAATCTATCGAATCATTCATTAATAAAGGTGTGTTCGGGAAATGCAATATAGAGGAAAAAATCCGCGGTTTTCATGAATAAGTTTAATCGAGAAAGTTGTATTTATCAGAATTTGCAAAAGTGCTTGTTTTATGCCGACAACCACACTGACATCAGCAGCTATATTAATAAATGGAGTTATGAAATATTTCCATTTAAACTGGACTTAGCTTGGACTGATACGAAATAAATAAAGGCTTAAAGATTTTTTTTACAATCACTGTAACGTGTGGCTAATTGAGTTCAAAAGTATCCATATAAATGTGTTTGAGAATAGGTATTCAAAAGATCGCTATTTAAAGAAATATATGATTCGAAATTCAAACCGAGTAAATATGAATTTAGAAAACACGAGCCTTGACCTGTTAAACTGAAATGCGCATATTGTTTTAAACATAATTTCAGAGAAAGATGGGTACCAATCTGTTGATATATTTGTATTAAAGGTAATAGATCAGGGTTTTGTACTCTGGGAGTAAACAATAATTTGAATTTGATAATAAAAATAATTTCATCTAAAACAAAGGTTGTTTTCAATTTCTGTACGTCTAAATTGGTGAAATCCCGTGTTTTCGTTTAACACTGTTATGTGAGCATTTGTGTCTGCCAGCGCTTCAATTGGATAGACGGTCTATAAATAAACACAGGATTTCTTTCTCGCATACCTAATTAGCGTCACGTGAAAGAACAATTAAGTTTGCAAAAACCCAGGTAACAATGATTTCTACAATACCAACTCTTATCCTAGATTTATTTCGGAAACAAAATGTTTGAACAGCTTTGCAATATTTTTTTTTTATCGAACGGGGTTTGAAACCTATCAATAATCTAGTTTTTTGTTACTGAAGAAAATTATGTTGGCATTTTATCGATAAAGTACAGTTTATCTTAAATGGTATTGGTCTACAATAGGCACACATTTATTTTCAAGTTTTTAGTGTAGCCATACCCAAATATCGAGTAAAGCATTTAGTAAACGTATAGCAGTTACCAAATATAGAACAAAGTGAGACCCACTGTTTGACTCCACGTGGCTGCCATGTGACTGTTCGCGATAATATCCGATGCTAGCCGAATGGTTCAGGCATATAAGTTGAATATTCAAAAAAAATATCGTTTTCGTCATCATCGATATGTAAGAAATATTATAATGAACCCTACATGCACAATCCAAGAGTTATAATTTCATGGATGGTAATTATATACGATATTTAACACCACAGACACGAATATTTTGATTATTACGGACCTTCCATTGTAGAACATTTTAATTTAAGGATTCAAAATCTCATTGTGTGACATAGTCCTTTTAACGTTTACACAAATAAAGAAATAAACGGTGTGGAGAAGGACCGACTTAATCTTAACACGCCCACGATTGTATTAATAATGAAAAAGATAAAGATCTACATAACAAAGCAAAAGGACAGTTCATGCGGTATTAAATGACACACATGAAAAATATGTCACGACCTCTCGAGAAGGTCTTGCTGATGAGAATCCGCATTTCTGCTTTCCTATGTTCCTCCAAAACCTCATGCAGACACACATAATGTCAACGGCGGATATTGTAAGTAATGGGATTAATAAGAGATTTTGTATGAACTTATCATTGGTTTGGACTGATAGATATACACTTCCGGTGAAGTCTTTTCTCGTGACTTTCAAGGAAAACACATCGATGTAAAACAATCTGTACTTTTTCAGTTCATTCCAAAACATTTTACATCTTTCTTTTCGATTCTTCGTCAGTCTAGCGCTCTCCTCCACGATCGACGTGAAGTAACCGATTTTGTCAACTAAGCTCACATGTGTCCGTACAAATACAATCCATAATTAGTTCTTAACAGAGCAGTACATGCGTTATCGAAAGAAATATCCATCTATTATGTGTCAAGACCTCTCCACTTTTACAACAGATCTCAAACCTTACCTAAATAACTCGAAAATTTCAGCACCGTCCTCATAGGCGTAAATTCGTACACGCATCATAATAGAAACGGCATTGGACTCTAGTCTGAACGGGGAATTCAGACCTGTTTTCATTCTTCCATCTAGGTTGTCCACCAGAAGGTTGAAATCTGCACCAGGGTCTGAACAAGGAAATAAAATATAAAAACCAATGAATACTAAATGACTTTGAAAAGAAAAAGAGAGATTCAACGATAAAAAGTACATAAATTATCTTCCGAATAAGTCAACAAGCGCCTCGCAAAGTCGCACGTGGTAGTTCTGCACACAAATACCGGGATCCATTTAATCAATGTGTAACGTTCGTTGAATGTATATGCAAAATAGGGAACCTAATGCATTGTTGTAGAGAACATGCTGGTATGTAAATAGACAACACAACCGCTCAGTGTACGACAGCGTTCTTCACTGATCGGATGTGTTTGTGTCTTTGAGAGGTTCATTTGATCGGTTCGTAACAAATGGATGTAGTTAGCAACAGAGTTCAAGCGATTAAACGCTTCGTTTCTCATTAAAACTTCTATAAGCAGTTTCAATGACATTAAGCTATCCATATTATTGGCCCTGACATCTCTTGCAGTTCAACTATACGTTCTTTTGTTTTGGATTTACATCACATCATTATTTCAGTTATGTAACGATGCCCGACTCTTAATGATGGAGGAAGACACCCCATACTCAACTGTCCATAAGGGCTTGAGCCGTAGACCATGCTTACATATCCCAAAAAGGACAATGGACATTTTTAAGTTTAACAACAAATACTTAATCTTATCGAAGACAATCAATACAAGGTATATCTTTTTACATGCGATTGCCAGATTATCTATTGTTTTAGGGTAGCATTTGTTTGTATATATTAAGTGATATGCCTAAATCGACCACAGCGGCCCTTAATAAAATTCCTTTTTTTCCTTTTTTTTTCTTACCTTTTTTCCTTCCTAAAACCTCACACAAAAATCCCAGGAGGTCGAAATTCATTAATAGATTGACAAGTAATAGTTGTCACATATGTATAGATATATTTTGTTATGCTTTTTTTTCCTTTATGTGTTTAATCATGACTTTTTTGTAAGGTGTATTAGTGAATGGACCCCGGCCCTTATACACCTAGAACGGGGACAAATAAAAGGAAAGCATAGCAGTCGAAATTTACAAAAAAAAAATACATGGGTAGTCCAAATATTAATCACATATAGGCCATGACACTCTTAACTCAAGTCTTGTTGTGACTATGTCATACCTTTGCAAAAATTTCCGTTGAAGGTCCGCCCATTAGGGCACTGACAATAGTACTCGTCGACAGTTGAAATGCATTTGGCTCCTGAGGTTGATTCTGTTCCACACGGTGACGATTCGCAGGGGTCAGGGGCATTTTCACAATGGACTCCGTCGTAACCTGTAAGGTCAATAGCAGGTATGTCATATGGTCCGCATAGTTGGTGTAATTGTAATAATGATGTAACTAAAATTGCTTGTTCGCAATAGAGAAAACTATTTTCATTAGTAGTATATCAAGCCTTTTTCAACATCAACATCATAATGATGGATATTGACAATCGATGCATTGGTAGGAAAAAAGAAGATTCTCGGACATATAAGTGCTGTTATTACCATCTATGTCCATTTATCTAAGCGGAAAGAATATAGGGGGTGTCTTGGTTTGACATTCATAGAACATTCGTGTTATTCTTTGACAATGTTCTATATTAAGCGAATGGGTCATGGTTCATGAAAGAATCGACCTAATCACTTGTATTAAGAGCACACAAAATCGCCTCATATCTGTAAGTTAATGTAAGCATATTTAGATCCCTTTTGGCAAAATTGTACATCTTAGATTTAGATAGCAGTCAATGAATTCAAACCCAAAGCGATTTGAACGACAAGAATGTATTAACTATGAAGCAGTTAAAAAAAGATATCTTTGGACACATTCTCGAAAACCTTTATGACACGAATACTTTTGATAGATCAAAATCTGATAAACACTCGCATTCGCATTATATCAATCGAATGGAGTTTATTATCCTCTATTAATTACGTCTTTGCTGTTACTCACCTTCTCGACAATCACAGGTATATCCTTTAGGACTAGTAGCCCGACATGTTCCACCATTTTGACAGAGAGTCTTGTTTGAACACCAGTCTTTAATACACTCACATGAAGCCCCAGAATAATCTGGTTAAAAGAACGAAAATGAAATTAGTAAAACTTGGAGAAAAGTTATCAAGTAAGAATTTCATAGTCTATTTCAAACATTTAGGTGGCGTTCTAATAGAAGGACTTACTCTATTTGCTTCTTTTATCAAACGTGAGGAGTCACTCAGTTTGACAATGTTCAGTTACTAATATCCAAAGAAGTCCGCTGTATCGTCGTAAAATACGCAACAACAAAGCAAAACGGAGGGTTATCCATCCCATATGTTCTATCAACTTGCCGTTACAATTGAAACGTTCGTTGAACGTTTATGCACAATAGTAACCTAATGCATTGTTTAAGAGAACATGCTGGTACATATATAGACAACACAACCGCTCAGCATACGACAGTGTTTTTCGCTGATCGGATGTGTTTGTCTCTTTGAGAGGTTCATTTGCTCGGTTCGTTACACAATCAACTATTGAAGAAACCGTCCCCTTAAAGGTACTTGTTCACAGATGTGAGTCAATTTTGAAGTCACACATTAATTTCTTAAAAAACAGCACAACAGCTGTACTTTTATATGATTCGTGCAGGAGAATATATATTGGAAGACAACTTGAGTAGTTTTTTAATTCTTGAAAGTGTGTATACAGTGAGTAAACATGTATTTTAATTCAAAAGCGTGAAATTGCTTGCGTGATATCGCATATAAACTGACGCTTCCTGAATTTAGCATGCTGCTTCTAATTGTATTTCAAACAACACTATACAATCTGTACGGTTTCAAAGACATTTTGTTTTGACTTTTTAACTTTCTAATACATGAACAATCACCATTCAAAAGTATTCAAAACAACCTTAATTTATTAACCCAAATAGACCAACCAGTAGCGAGTCATTTCTTAAAGACGATCATTGCTAGGTCGACCCTGCATTATTCTCATAGCGACAGTTCCTTTTAATGATGATAATGCAACAAGATTTGCTCGGCGTAAAAACACTTCATGTAAATGAAGGGGAAACTGTGAATGTCTTGAGAAAAATAACTTTTAATATTGTTGGCGTCAAAAGCATATGGCTTGGTGTAATGACCACCGCATTCAACCCTTTATCGAACACTAAGTTTTCGATTGTCCAAACTTGAAATAGATTGCAGACGACAATTCAAAATATGTTAAAATTGAAAAATGTGTCTTCCGAAGGGGAAGAACACATTACGGGAAAAGGAGAAATAGCTCTTTAATAGCAATTTCTCTTTTTCCCACAATGTTTCCAAATTCGTCTTAAACAAACTTGTCAAATAATTTTATTGTTTGGGTGTTGGGTTAAACTGCAATTATGTCGCTTACGGCACAGACCGCTTTCGGAACTATATCAAACAATTTGATTTTATTTGAAGTATGAGTCACTGAATCACAGAGACGCCAGACGCCTTTGACATTAGACACATCTTCACATCTGGATGGATTTGTAATTGCCATACGGATCAGCATTTGTAATTTCTACACTTATCTCAGATTGACATAATTTTCACCCCCTCTCACTTTATCATGGCAAAGTGTCCGACGAATAGATAAATATGTTCTATGCACACATCCCAGCAACAAAACACCACTTAGATTACATATTTAGTCTGACAGGCAGCTCATTGGTCTGATTGGTTATATGTGTATGTAAATGTATATGAATTTTACAAATCGTCGACAATAATTTAGTTACGTTACGATGCGTGATATTGATGGAGATAGAAGACACAATCTAACTTTCTTCAAGGGCTGGTCAAGCCATGTAGAACTATTGGCTTCTATATATCAGTCGGAGGACGGCTTCTCGTGAAAATCCAAACGCCGGTACCATGATTCGACTCCAACCCGAGATAGCATGTGATTTCAAAGTGTACTTACTCTAAGCGCTAGGCCACAAAGGTCCTCATCAAATTGGCTGAGAAACACTTTAGATTTACCTGTTGGGCAGATTCTGTTGAAATGGACAACTCCCTCGTCATTTCTGACAGCCAAACTTGAAAGATTATAGAAGAAGCAGAAGCCATTCCCATACGTCACACCATCACACTCTTCTAGCAGAAGGCAACGGTCTTTGCAAATAGTTTCTGATGTAGCAGGTATGAAAATATCAAAGAATCTGTCTCCACCCGATGTATCTACTTGTGCAGCCGTAAAATAGCATCTGTTGATATTGTATTCTATTGAAATGGAAATAATGATGAAATAGAATAATAGCCTATCCGGATGCGCAAAGAATGGAACACTTTAAATGAGATAGTTCAATAAAAAGTACTTGTTATCGAAATAAATGATGCAATGAATTATGTTTGAGCTAGAAATGGGACACTTTAAAAATGGTAGTTCAACAAAAAGTACTTGTTATTGAAATAAATGATTTAATGGATCATTTTTGAGCTAGAAATGTAAGACTTTAAAAATGTTAGTTTAACAAAAAGTATTTGTTATTAAAAAAAGGAGATACTATGAATTATTTGTTTCCTAGAAATGGAATACTTCGAAAATGGTTGTTAAACAAAAAATTACTTGTTATTGAAAAAATGATACGATAATTTATTTTTTAGCTAGAAATGGGACACTATAAAAATGGTAGTTCAACAAAACGTACTTGTTTTTTAAAACAATGATACTATGAAATATTTTTGAGCTAGAAATGGAACACTCTAAAAGTGGTTGTTCAACAAAAAGTGCTTGTTATTTAAAACAATAATACTTTGAATTATTTTTGAGCTAGAAATGGGATACTTTAAAAATGGTAGTTCAACAAAAAGTACTTAGAAATGGGACACTATAAAAATGGTAGTTCAACAAAACGTACTTGTTTTTTAAAACAATGATACTATGAAATATTTTTGAGCTAGAAATGGAACACTCTAAAAGTGGTTGTTCAACAAAAAGTGCTTGTTATTTAAAACAATAATACTTTGAATTATTTTTGAGCTAGAAATGGGATACTTTAAAAATGGTAGTTCAACAAAAAGTACTTGTTATTGAAAACAATGATACTATGAATATGTTTGAAGCTATAAATGGAACACTTTTCAAAATATATAAGCACGTTCGGCTCCTTAAAAAGCATGGGCGCCACACAAAATTCTTTCGCTCTTAGGAAACGAATGCATATTATTCCATTTACAAACGTGTGAAATACTTTTATGTTTCATTTATAACGCAGTGTATCGGCAAATTGTCATTAATCATTTCTACATGAACAAATGGAGACAAGAAACCTTTTAAAAAAGTGTAATAGTGTTCGTATCACTGATGTAAAAGTACATCTTACATTTGATACCCTAAAACAAACCCTAAGCATAAACATTATAATGAATGACCAATTCGGATAATGATTAATAGATCCTTTACAACCGGATCCGATTTTATTGTCGAGTTCTTGATTTTTTTTCTTAAGTTCTTGATTCTAGCTTAAGACAAAATTCGCTACAGTGTATTGCCTTTCCGTCAGAGAAATAACTCATACGTGTGAAATTTTGTTTCAATAACCGCAATCAAGGCTTTTTTATTATATTCATTCAACATTGTGACCTTATTATAACCCCATTCAATCAGTGTTTATAACATTTCATAGTACAGGAAATAGAACAATTTATGATCTACAAGAAATTTATGTGTTCTTTCTCGATTTTCATTTATCGATTATTACGTACGTATTAACTGAACTACCAATTTATCCTTTTAAATTTGAACAATACATATCTGGTGTTTCAATTGTGATTCATTTGACAGTAACATTTGAACTGTCAATTCAATAGATAATAAGCGTTGAATATTTGAATTATAAGAGTTGATTAAAAGAGATAAGAAAAACCCCGTTTCTATTTGCATTCACAGCGACCTCGACCAAATGGACAAATATATTATGGTATCTATGATTCAAGTGTCATTATTCTACCTCACATGTATTTTTTGTCAGAAAATCTAGGCCATCTGACAGGTCTTGATCAAGATCGTGATGTTTTGTATATAACATTACATTATTCTTTATTGCAAAAACAGTTACAGTTTATAGAAATGTTCATATTATGCAAACATTTCATGACAAAGAACATATAAGAGAACATATAAAAGCATAGATGTTAGCTGAAGAACAAAAATAGTTAGGAAGCGAATTTATACTAATGATTCATTTTCATAAGATATTAAATTCCTTTGAAAATGAATTACTAGTGTTAGTTGTTTTGTTTAGCTGCAAAGAAGATGAATTTTGACAAATTATTCAATATGATAGGAGAATTTGAAGACATAAGATTAATAAATTTTTGTATTGACGGCCATGTATGATTATAACTTTTTATGTATTTCTTTTCTAAGTCTGTAAACTTTGAGCATATAAGTAAGAAATGTTATTCGTTTTCCACTAATCCAGAAGTACAATTTGGACAATATCGTTGATTTTGTGGTACGTTATATGACGCCCGACTTCAATATTAAGAGTATGTGTGGACGCACGTATTTTAATTAAAGCGTTTCTATACTTTGCCTCTTTGATACAGTCTAAGTACTTTTCAATAATGAATGAATGTTAAGATAAACTGTATGTTTTTAAGCGAGATGAGTTATTGATAGATGCATTCCAGCGCTGTTGTAATATGTCATATATTCTTTGTTTAATTGGATTAAGATTGATTATTAAGTTGAGTTGGTTTTCCCATAAATACGATAAACCTATTTCATCTAAAATTGTTTTTATATGATACGCCCAATTTTCACCCTGATAAATGTCACAATTATCAACATCGTTTTTTAACATTATGTATGTTTTGTATATAAGTGTTTGTTCATTCGAATTCAGGATCTTTATCCAAAATCTTATTAAGATACATTTTCTATGTTGAATCATTGGGATTCGCCCAAGTTCTCCATATAATGCATTAAGATTTGTTGAATTATTTACATGTAGTACTCTTCTACAACATTTTGAAAAACATGATTCAATATTTTGACATGGGTTGCTACCCCACACCTCTGCAGAAAAATTAAGAATTGGCATAATTAAGGAGTCGAACAGTTAAAGCTTATGAGTAATGGGAAGATCTAACTGATTAAACACCGTAAATAAGTTATGCATTGAAGACGATGCGCGCTGTGCAATCATTTTTTTAGTACGGTTCCATTTCCCATTTTTGAAAGGTGCGTTCCAAGGTATTTAAAAGATTCTACAATTTCAATTTTACTGTTACTCAAAAAAAAAATTCATATGATGTATGTCGACTCTTTTCAAATATCATTACCTTTGTTTTATCTATATTAAGTTTAAGGTTCCATCTAAGACAATAATTTTCGATATGGTTTAAGATCGATTGAAGTGATCGAGGATCGATGGCAAAAACGCGTCGTTTGCAAACAGTAATAAGAAAGGTTTGATATCGCCATAGGTAACAAGTCCATACATAAGAATTAATGTTAATACAAGAAATGGAATATAGTC
Organism: Cerastoderma edule; assembly: GCA_947846245.1. Lineage (NCBI taxonomy): Eukaryota > Metazoa > Mollusca > Bivalvia > Cardiida > Cardiidae > Cerastoderma > Cerastoderma edule. The sequence continues at coordinate 405,286 of OX401406.1, read as the reverse complement.
TCGATAACAAGGAATGCTATCCTACCGGTTTCACAAATGCAAACAGCATTCCCATCTTTGTTTTGGCACACTCCGTTATTTTGACAGAGATCAGCGTCAGAGAGTAAATCGCAAATATCTGAGGGGTTTTCGCATACAGCTCCTTGCGTACCCCCTTGGCATCTGTTGGAAAGATATGGTACCATTAGTATAATCAAGCCGAATGTCGATATCTCAGCCGGAAAGGTGCAAGATTTAAAAAATGATATAATATAACATATAATAGTAAATTACTTGATACAGCATAACGTTTTCTCACCTACAAAAAGTTACTAGCAAATCACTTGATACATCTATATGTTTTCTCATCAGCAAACTAGTGTCAGTAAATTACTTAATACCGCTTAATATTTTCTTACCAAGGAACAATTAACAATTTGCGTAGAAACATATATAAGATCAATCTATAAAACTCGATGTTTTTGCGCCAAAGAATAAATGTTAGTAATTAACTTGAAATTACTTAATAATTTCTCACCAACAAGCAAGTGTCAGTAAATAACTTAATACCGCTTGATATTTTCTTAATAACGAACAGTTAACATTTTGCCTTGAAGCATATATTAGATAAATTTATAAAACTCGATATTTTTTCGCCAAAGAATAGTTGTTTGTAACTTACTTAAAACAACTTAATAATTCATCGTCAACGAACAATTGTCAGTAAATTACTTGATTCAACTTAATGGTTTCTCACCAACGAACAATTGTCAGTGAATTACTTAATACAACTTAATATTTTCTCACCACCGAACAGTTGACATTTCGCGTAGAAACGTATATTAGATCCAGTTATACAACTCGATATTTTTTCGCCAAAGAATAAATGTAAGTAATTTACTTGAAACAACTTAATAATTTCTCACCAACAAACGAGTGTCAGTAAAGTACTTGATTCAACTTAATGTTTTCTCACAAACAAACAAGCGTCAGTTTATAACTTAATACCGCCTAATATTTTCTTACCAAGGAAAAGTTAACATTTTGCGTAGAAACATATATTAGATCAATTTATAAAACTAAATATTTTTTCGCCAAAGAAAATTCGTTGGTAATCTGCTTGAAACAACTAAATAATTTCTTGCCAACGAACAAGTGTCAGGAAATCTTGATTCAACTTAATATTTTCTGACCAACAAACAAGTGTCAGTAAATTCCTTGATACAACTTAATATTTTCTCACCAACGAACAGTTGACATTTCGCGTAGAAACATATATTAGATCAAGATATACAACTCGATGTTTTTTTGCCAAAGAAAAATCGTTGGTAATCTGCTTGAAACAACTAAATAATTTCTCGCCAATGAATAAGTGTCAGCAAATTCCTTGATTCAACTTAATGTTTTCTCACCAACAAACAATTGTCAGTTGATTACTTAATACAACTTAATATTTTCTCACAAACGAACAGTTGACATTTCGCGTAGAAACGTATATTAGATCCAGTTATACAACTCGATTTTTTTTCGCCAAAGAATAATCGTTGGTTATCTGCTTGAAACAACTAAATAATTTCTCGCCAACGAACAAGTGTCAGTAAATTACTTGATGATACCATTATCATAACCAAGCCGAATATCTCAGCCGAAAGTGGGCCCGATTTGAAATTATTGGGTCTAGAATTCTGGATACAACTTAGCCTATACTGTCACCAAAGTTGAATAAAGCCAATGTAAAATTATTTATTTTTATCGTCTTATATATTATTCAATTTTATCCTAGCAAATGCTTGTAAAGAACCTTGTGAAGTTAAAGTACTAGAATGCAATACCAGAATAATAGTTATGAGAACATTGGATACCATTGTCTATCTTTTATACTGTCAAAAATGGGGAACCATTCGTAATGACATTAATGACATCTTCAAGTTGGGAAAGGAAAGAAGGATGGCATCGATAGGAGAAACTGTGACTCTACAATGACTGCAAGAAATGTGTGAAAACGCTTCATTTAACGATTACATTTCTTAGAATATAAGAGAATAAAGATCGTATTATTATAAGAATGTTAACCTCTTTGTAAAAGAGAGGGAGCTTTTCCATTTAAGCAAATTTTAACTTTGCATTACCATAGTCCTTCAACTATTTAGAGACCATATCAAAAACAACGAATGCTTTTCGAAATTTGTATCAACACTATGCTTCAGTCTTAACAGTAAGATTAGTAAGATATCTATAGTACACATGAGTTTCTCTAAAACATAAATATTTATCGTTTCTATTTTTTTCTTTTTTAATTTTTAATTACGAGCAATTTACGAATTGGTGATCTGAAGAAAAATTATCATACCCACATGTACGCACATGTTCTATTATCAACAATTAACATTATTTATTCTTGTTAGCCCATCAAAATCCCATTAATGACAAACAAAGTAAAACACGTGTAAGACTATACAGATCTTCGTTACCTGCAGATAGGTGATTCTACTATAGTAAAACACTGTCCATCGTTCTGACATGTGTTAGTATCACATTTGTCGACTTCTGATTGGCAGCTTTTTCCAGTCCATCCTTGCTTACAGGTACAGTTGTAGTCATTTAACAAATCTGAACATGTACCATCATGTTGGCAGGGAGCACTTGAACACTCGTTTATTTCAATCTGAAATCAAGTTTATTAGGTTTAACGAAACTTCCCCAGTCTAAAATTAAAGTTATTAGGTTTAACGATACTTCCCCAGTCTGAAATCAAGGTTATTAGGTTTAACGGAACTGCACCATTACCTACGAAGCTCACGGGCAACGTTCGGCCTTCAGCAAGCGGGAGACATGGATTTAATAATCTACGATTACGCGGGATATCATTGACATAAATATCTTGGTCGCTTGGATATTCACCGTTTCGGGACCATTCTTTACATGTAGTTCGACTGTCTTAAAGGTTTGGCTGTGGTCAACGAACATTAAAAGCATACTAGCGCCCAGAAAAACTGCAAAACTGGGTAATATGAGTTATACCTATGATAAAGTATGTTGAAACATAGCGGAAAACCACAGGACCATGACAATATAACACATACACTATCGTTTTTCAAAGTGCCATCTTTTCACAATTTGTGCCCTCCAATTCAACTTCATTGTTTATATTCCAGTAACATCTAAAATAGTAGGGAGCGCTCGGATAAATGAGTAGAATTACTTTTAAGATAATTTTCAATCATTTTCGATTATTTTAGAACAATTTAAGTGTAAATGAGCGCAAGCATGGCTTTAAACAATTGATTTAAGAATTCCTTGTCAAACTAGCAACACATGAGCATCTTTTATTTTTCGATCCAAATGATGGTGAAACCCTGTCCGTTCATCAGAGTTGGGATAAATGAGCATCGAGCCTTCAAGTGCTTTGATTGATAACACTATTAATGAATAGTTTCAGGGTTGCTCTCTGTCGAACATTGCTAGTTCAAGTAATTAGAATGTCAATTTCTAATTCTTGGTCAACGGCGCTGTTTTCCGCTTCGAGGATTACACAGGAAGGGAATGGTGTATCCTTCTTTACAAAACCATTAAAACAGTTTGCTTTATACCAAAAGTGGTAGTGCTCTATCTAACGGTCATGACCGTGGTTGAAATGCGTACAATTGGCAGAGACATATATCTATGTCTCTGCCATTGGCAGCGAAATCAAAATACCAGATGCAGTACTAGTCACGTATCCAGGAAGCAGTCATGGTTAACTTGATTATCATTAAGCTTCCGTCACAATCGATTTAAAATAAATAACGTTTCATTAAAAGTATAGATCAATTGTCGTCAGGAACCAATAAGCCAACTCATCTAATACAGTCTGGGTTGGAGTCTGCTGTGTTTGTACACTCACATCACACATATTCCCGGTATAGCCCGAAGAACAGTCACAAATGTAGGTATCTATACCATCAACACATACACCATTCCCACACTCTTTGTCAACACAGTCGTCTATGTCATTCTCGCATGAAGTACCTGGAAGAAGAGCATTGAAATAACGTCTTTATATCGTTATCACTGTATCTATATACGTAGTAGCTACTTCTAAACGTCTAAATGATGTCTTTGTATCCTTGTTTTCATTACCGCAATAGCTACTTCTAAACGTCTAAATGATGTCTTTGTATCCTTGTTTTCATTGCCGCAATAGCTACTTCTAAAGGTCTAGATGATGTCTTTGTATCCTTGCTTTCATTGCCGCAATAGCTACTGTAACGTCCGTTGAGCGTTTTGGAAATTAGGGAACCTTATGCATTGTTGTAGAGAACATGCTGGTATATAAATAGACAACATAACTGCTCAGTGTACGACAGTGTTCTTTCACTGAAAAACTTGTGTTGGATATACTAACCTATAATTAGTCATAAGCATATTCCAAATAAGTTAACCCTTAATTTTCTGAAAATAGATGTTTGTGTCGCCTGCTTTCTAAAACATTAAATATCTGCTTAATTTTGATGGGGAAAGAAAACCAGAGTAGTAAACATGTTAGATCACAGGCTAGCAACCAATTTACTTCTTTACTTTACTTCGCTTCTGGTCTGTAATCTAACCTGTTTGCATACGCATAGAGTCGGTTCCGACACCATAAGGGTTAATGTCATGAAAATGCTTACAAAGACTTTAAATAAGCAAATGACATTGTCATGATGGAAGGACATTCTTAATCAGTACGCCTCGAAACAATACAATAAGATACAAAACAATATATTTATTGTCTCTTCTGAAGAAGATAGTCGGTGTAAATTGCAATTTTATGTTCAATTAACAGAATATGTATGAACTGTGAACATGGGTAAATATATAGATAAAAAGAAACATACAATCTTATATTTACAAAGCAACCATGTGTGTAGCATCGTGTATCACCATATAGGCAACATCAAGGATTATTGCACAGATCGTACAGAAAGACTACTAACGAATACGAATACGAATACGAATACGAATATCTAGACGTAAACTTACAAAGTTTCTTGTCATACGCACTCCCTTTGTATAATCTTACTTAATGGTGTATCATACATTTGCAGACAGAGATAAATGTGACCGAACGTAAGCTGTAAAAGTTGAATGCTTTAATTTGCTTCTGATATCGGGGCAGTTGGAGTACCGAAAATACGAATCTTAAACAAAGATGAATCTTGATCGTACAGTTCATGACCAAAACTAAGGCCATGCTTTGAAGTCAGTTGCAATTTCAAGTCTAAAGCTCTGTATTAGAGCACTCTGTATGTTTATGGACTATCTCTTCTTGATATGATTTAGCACAGTAAGAACAGACGTTGTATCAAACACTATCTGTGCTAACTAACTGAACAAATTAAGCATGCGGCCTGAATCAATGAAAACCAACAAAACAATCAAACGTCCTTCCTTATAAACCAGTTCGCTCGGCGAACACACCAAACAACAGATCACGAAAGGAGACTAATGTTATATCAAACTATATCTTTTTGTAAAATATTGTTCAGGTTTATATAGTTATCACAAAAAAAAACAACATCAACATTTCTTAAACGTGATAACCAGTGAAACGTAATCCAGATGAGCCAGTTGAATAATTCAGATTGACTGATTTTTCACAATTGACTCTAATAACTTAAGAATCGACTCATCAAACGCGTTATTTTAAAAATGCAAACTGACAGATTATTGATAAACATGATTGCATCGGAGACAACTATATTTCAAGCATAATGTAACTTATTTTAAAGGTATTGATTAACTAGGTTCTCACAGCATTCATACATTAATTTTCATGACTCTTATAAACATTATTAAAAAAAACTCCATTTTATTTTTTTCAGAAATTCATTTGTACTCATACCCTTACATGTGCCTTTAAATACACACATACACACGCCCGCCAACATCTTTTGTAATTGTCACCATCTGGATCAATTACATTTATTTCTTTTTCATCTAAAATTGAGTTTATCCTTGCTTTATAAATGTATGAGTAACTCAATCTTGATTTTACGTTGTAATTATCATTTATGTGTAATGTATGTTTTATGTCAACAATTGTCTCTTATAATTCAGAATTGAATGGCCATATGCATATATATTAACGTTCTTAGGCTTTGTATATGTTTTTATATGTGTAGAAATGTGTATGTATATGGATGAGACTTTAATAAAGATTATACATTCATCAACTTACCATTGTAACCAGCAGCGCATGTGCAGTTAAAATCCATCACATTGTCGTTACAAGTGCCTCCATTTTTACACGCATCAGCTGTACAGTCGTCTATGTTATGTTGACACAAGCTTCCGGTCCATCCAGCAACACATGTACACGTAGCCGATAAACCGTCATTACTGTTGTTACAAGTACCACCGTTTTCACATTGTTGGTCATCACAGGGTTCTTTGGTCTTGTTGCAGGAGAAATCGCCATCTATTTGCGAAATGAGATAAATATTTCTCACATGAACATATTTCATATTTTGTCACAATATTGTATTTGTTCCTCTTGTGTAACACTAGGCCTATTCATCATATGCTTTTATGTAAACCATTCCAGTCTACCAGTTTCCTTTTTTTGAAAATAACACCTGTAACAATGATGGCATGACAGGAGTTGCTGTTTAAGATTCGACCATATCTCGTAATGTAAATACTTACCGTTTTCAAATAACGGGGCTTCACAAAAACATTTCCCTTGGTTGTTGTCGGTGCTGCTTATACAAGGATTCCCCTGACAATTATTACTAATCGAACAGAAATCTCGAACGGTTTGGCAGTTGTCTCCAAAAGAATTGTCACTGCAAGTACATCTGTAATCATCAACAAGCGGTTGGCATGTTCCTCCGAACAAACACGCGTCAGGGTTCAGATCACATTCGTCTGGAAGGTAAAAAAGGCGTAATTCCTTTAAAAGAATTAAACAGCAATGAAAAGCATACATGAACTAAAAATAGTTTACCTTCACAACTCACTTCATGCTTATGAATAAACCTGGTATCAAACATACGTTTATGGGGCAACATTGGTGCAGGGGTAGAGCGTCGGGCTCTTGTACCGAGGGACCTGAGTTCGAATCCATTTAAAATTCATTTAAAATGAATTAAACAGCCTTGAAATTCATGCATGCTCTAGAAATAGTTCATCTTCACAACTCACTACACGCTTATGAATAAACCTGGTATATAACATACGTTTATGAGGCGACATTGGTGCAGGGGTAGAGCGTCGGGCTCTTGTACCGAGGGACCCGGGAACAGCAAGATGTTTATATAGAGAGCAAATAATAAATTAAATGTATTTGCTGTCCGGTCCTAAGCGGCTATTCCATTGATTGGACTGTCATTAAAGCCCATACAAGTAACGAGAGACCCCGTTCATGAAACACATGCTAAATGACACAGCCTAATCAAATCTCCGTAAGGAGGAAAGGCGTCGTTTTAAGATATAACTACTAATTTTCAATAAATTTTATATATCTATCTTCACAATTCCTCACACTAATGATTAAATCTGATACCCAACACACATTTGTAATCATTAGACAGTTACATGTGTCATACTGATTCATCTTTGTTACACAGGGACAAGATCCATACATGAATTAATGGACAATATCCATACATGTTGTTAATGAACAATATCTATACATGTAGTTAATGGACAATATCCATATATTTAATTAATGGACAATATCCATACAAGCAGTTAATGGACAATATCCATACATGTAGTTCATGAACAATATCGATACATGAAGTTAATGGAAAAGATCCATTTATGTTGTTAATGGACAAGATCCATACATGTAGTTAATGGACATTATCCATACATGTAGTAAATGGACAATATCCATACATGTAGTTAATGGACAAGATCCATACATGTAGTTAATGGACATTATCCATACATGTAGTAAATGGACAATATCCATACATATAGTTAATGGACAATATCCATACATGTAGTTAATGGATAATATCCATACATGTAGTTAATGGACAATATCGATACATGTAGTTAATGGACAATATCCATACATGAAGTTAATGGACAGTCTCCATACATGTAGTTAATGGACAATATCGATACATGTAGTTAATGGACAATATCCATACATGAAGTTAATGGACAGTCTCCATACATGTAGTTAATGGACAATATCCATACATGTAGTTAATGGAGAATATCCATACATGTAGTTAATGGACAATATCCATACATGTAGTTAATGGACAATATCCATACATGTAGTTAATGGACAATACCCATACATGTAGTTAATGGACAATATCCATGCATGTAGTTAATGGATAATATCCATACATGTAATTAATGGACAATATCCATACATGTAGTTAATGGACAATATCCATACATGTAGTTAATGGACAATATCCATACATATAGTTAATGGATAATATCCATACATGTAATTAATGGACAATATCCATACATGTAGTTAATGGACAATATCCATACATGTAGTTAATGGACAATATCCATACATGTAGTTAATGGACAATATCCATGCATGTAGTTAATGGACAATATCCATACATATAGTTAATGGACAATATCCATACATGACGTTAATGGACAATATCCATACATGTAGTTAATGGACAATATCCATACATGAAGTTAATGGACAGTCTCCATACATGTAGTTAATGGACAATATCCATACATGTAGTTAATGGACAATATCCATACATGTAGTTAATGGACAATATCCATGCATGTAGTTAATGGACACTATCCATACATGTTGTTAATGGACAATATCCATACATGTAGTTAATGGACACTATCCATACATGTAATTAATGGACAATATCCATACATGTAGTTAATGGACAAGATCCATACATGTAGTTAATGGACAATATCCATACATGTAGTTAATGGACAAGATCCATACATGTAGTTAATGGACAATATCCATGTACAATGTAGTTAATGGACAATGTAGTTAATGGACAATATCCATACATGTAGTTAATGGACAATATCCATACATGTAGTTAATGGACAATATCCCTATTGTAGTTAATGGACAAGGGCCATCCATGTAGTTAATATGTCAATCATGGTCAGCGTACTGTCGTTTGAGACCTAATGGTTCAGTTTCACCACATTATGACTACAAGGTGTTACATACACATACCAATCTGAGTTTCACAATTGTCCCCAGTATATCCGGCTAGACATGTACATTCATATCGGACAGTTCCATTCGCTCTGCATGCTCCGTTATTTTGACACGGATTCGGGGTGCATAACGTCACTTCCTGTCTACATCTGAAATCGACAAAACCATGCATGTATCGAATGGACGTTGGTAAAGATGCTTCTATATATACCAGAACATTTGAAAGACAAAACTAAATGTTGTTGAAACAATACAGTTTATGCATTGTTTTACGATATACATTTAAAAGAAGAAATTGGAAGCATAACTAATTCATAGTCCGTCAAATATATCTAATTAGGTTCCAATCTGTTTCACTAAATTGTTTGTAATGTATATAATGGTGATTATTTATTGAATACTATATGTTTATACTAATTAGGTACAGTCCATATGATGTTAGACACGTACATTTAGTCACTTATTCTAACCTATAGATGGCTAATTCCTACACCTTTGAGTAGGTTGTCGACAAAAAGTAGGATATAGACAACAAACAACATTTATTTCGAGTAAATATAGCATGTTCGATAACAATCACCCACACTAGTCCGTCAGGAAAAGAAATGTTCAGCAGGACTACAAAGACCTGATTGGCATTGTTAAGTTTGATCAAATCGGATCGATTTTTGTATAACGAATCGAGAAAATAAACCTCTCAAAACCACTTTCACAACCAAACAGTAGAAAACACTGTCGTCCACTGATCAGTTGCATAACAATGCATTAGGTTCCCTAATTTGCATAAACGTTCTGGGAGGTAACATAGCTCCCACCTCCGAAAAGACTCATCTCAAGTATTCGCGCTGGGGAGATACATCTGAAAGACAACTCTGACATATGAAGAAGTCTTCATCCTAGCGCTGTCAACACTATAACGAACCTAGAAAATAACCCTCTAAATGACACATTCACGTCTGATCAGTGAAATCTCTCTCGTCCACTGGTCAGCTGTGTTGTCAATACATATACTCGAGTGTTCTCTATAACAATGGAGTATATTCTTTAACTACCATGAACGATCTTGTATACTAAACCAGTACTTGCACCGATTTGTAGGATATTCCCGACAGGTTTCACCTCACATGGGATTCGAACCCAGGACCCTCGGTACAAGAGTCCGACGCTCTCCCTCTGCACCACTGTTGCATGATGGTTCCGAGACCGTTACAACCATAACTTACTTAGGTCCAGTAAATCCACCTCCCGTTGGACACAGACACTCGGCGTCATTAACCTTGTCTTTACACATAGAGCCATCAGCACAACCCGCGTCATCGCAATCGTTCGATGTATCGATCTCACAGCGAGCACCAGAAAACGCTGGAACACCGAAATGATATTGTGGTATTTTATCTAACATTATTTTAGACACACGGCTGTTAAACCCTTTACCAAACGCCAAATTTATAACTATTCCAAATTGAAAAGGTTTGCAGACGACATTGCAAAATGTGACGAAATTGCAAAATTACCTTCTAATTGGGCAGAAAACATTGTGGGAAAAGGAGAAATTGCTTGTTAAGAGCAATTTCTCCTTTTCCCACAATGTTTTCTGGAGACGTCTGCAACAAACTAGTCAAATGTCCTTATTGCTCGGTAAAGGGTTAATAGCTTAAAAGTTGTTTGTTCACATATGAGAAGATTTGAAGGCGGGAACAAACGCTCTAGAGACGTTTTCTTTTGTATTGTTGTATGTTTATGGCATGAAACTGTAACAAACTGGGACATGATAGTTCCAAAAAACACACTCAAATTGAATCATTGAAAACCGCATTCGGAACACCCCGGCCATTTCTTGAAATAACCTCGGAGGTAATGGGGAGCCATTTTTGAAAGTAGGTCAGCAACGAAGGGCCAATCGTATCAACTCGGCAATCCCCGTCACAAGCCGGGGAATGCCGGAAAGAGCTGATTGACAAAATATGAAACAAAGATGTGTTCATATGATCATCTTTAATGAAAAGGGTAAAAAAAACATTCAATTGTGATATATAACCAATTTGTGTGTATTTAGATACATATTTAGTGCCTGTGTGCATTTTGCGTTATCCGCCAGAAATAAGGCGAATTACCCCAGGATTTCTGGTGTATTCATGTACTGCTTACGAGGTATATCTACCGACTTGTTACGGGGTTTGCAAGTAGATACGATTGTGAAAACCGCTGTCGTCGACTTGTAATAGTATCGGTCTATCTATAAACACGCAACTTCTCTATAACAATAAGTGACGTTCCACCAGGGGTATATTACTCCCACCCGTTATATTAACTTCACCCGTTATATAACCTAACGTGAGCTTATATGCTCAAGTTCCAATAAACTCTGTTCTGTTCTTTTGCAAGAAACATTTCCTAGCCTAGTACTGGTAGATTATCCAGAGAATATAAACTATCATACTTGTATACCATCCAGGAAAATGGTACTGTAATAGTCAAGAGTGAGCGCTGTTAATTGATAAGTAGACTGTTATCTTGTATGTCAAAGTGCAATAGACAAAGAGAAGAGAGTGGTCCTGTGTGGCCAAGCGGTTGAATTAGCGGTATGGCACCCCGAAGAACCCGGATTTGAGTCCCACTGGCACCGATTTATTTGTTTAAGTGTCCTTTGATAACCCACTCCAGAGACCTAATACGGGTGAACCATAGAAAACCCATTATATAACTGAAATAAATGTTGCTTTTGGCACTTATCCATCATTGAACGTTATAACCCATCACACACGGTGCTGTAAATCCGTGTATGTTCTTGCATTGTTGTAACAACCAAACTATATTGAGTAAGGAAAAAAAGGGGTTAGTTAAATTGTTGAACGAGCTATAGATACAAATAATGCCTGGTGATTATACCATGGGTGTTTATATTGGATATTGTTCAAAAGAAACTAAGGTTAAAGAGCTTCCTAACTTTTGGTGTAGGCTGCACTTTTAAGATAATATTAAGAGTTGTCTGTGAAAGTATCAGATCAAATTAACATCCTGAGATATGGACGTATACTGGATGCTACTGTACGTATATCTTGACATTGGATCCATATCATAGCGTATCACCCATCTATTTTATAAAGACCAACAACAACCAAGTAGACAAGAAGCATATAACACCAAGATAGCGGGTACGTTTGTTCCTTGATCGGCCTGCTATGTTTTCACAATCTTTACCGTAAAGATGTTTCAAGCTGAATTACAGGAGCATAACACACCAAGATGGCGAAAATGATTGTTACTTGAATAACCTGTTAACCCTTTAAGGTATAGAGATAAGGCTTATCAGTGACACTATAGGTAAAAACCATCCGATTATCGAAGACCATTAACGCATACATAATTAGTCACCCTGGGTACCTATTTGCACAGGATTATCTCCAATAATTGTTATTGATTGGGGTACTGTTAATCAAACCCAAATTAATGCATTTTACATTCATCTAATAGATTTTCTCAAAGAATAAAAGACGACGAGAACAAAATTTCCTTTAAGTTGATGTTTTTTTCTTTATTTAGTGATACATTCATATCAGGATTAAGTTGTAGAAAATGAAACAAACAATGAAAATGTATATTACGGCGTGAATTATACAAAATCAAAAGTAATAATATGACTTATGTGTTCTCCCTGAGAGATCCCTAATTTGTTTTTCTGTGTTGTCATCAATTGCAGGGAATTTTGTTGCCGAAAAATACCATTCATGACTCGAGATACATACTTTGCCTTTGCATATTTCTCAACAAAGCTGAATCGTTTTACTTCAATTCCCATTCAAACCGTTTCCAAAATGAAGAAAAGAATGTTTTTCAACGCAATATTGATTTGTAAAGAAGTTAAACCTGGTCCTTCTAATAAATGTAAAACAGTAAAAATCAACTCATTTTGGCAACGAAACATGCTAATATTTCCGTAAAATACGTGTCCATGGGTGATGAATTTACCAAAAGCTCGTAGTTGTAGTCAAAGTCGGAGGAATGATCTAATTTGCTTGTCCGTGAATTAGTAATATTTATCAACATTTCATCATCTTCAGGCTTAAAAAAACGATCAAATTACTGCTCTGAATCTACATTGATGTCTGACTTGCGATCGGAAACACCAAATTGGCTAAATATTTTAAAAAGGCCGTCTTTATAACGTCAATTATTTGACGGCTCGATTTTCAATCGCCTTTAAACTTTGAACAATAGCTCCGTGTCATAAACATCCTTTACAGGTCGCGTGCCGTATGCTCTCGTTTTAATTGGATAGTATTTTTAGAAATGTGTTAAGTTACTAAAGAATTGCATGAAATCCTTATCGAGTCTTTACAAATCGGCAGTGTTTTGATCTTTTATGACCGGAAGACTTCTCATTAATTGGATTGGTAATTTGGATTCCCTTCATCTCAATTTGATAGCGTTATTTCCATAAGCGTGTCGTGAGACCATTATCAAAAGATTCTCTCTAGAGCAAAAGTTTAAACTTTGACCCTATAATTTTATCATCGGAAATGAAAGAAGACATATTTATCTAAGAGGAAAATAAACTTTGGAGAAAATGACGTGTGAGCAAAGATGTGTTATTAAGAGCTAAATTTGAATCAATTTTTCAGCTGCCAAAAAGCGTTCTATGCGGTAATCGATAGAACGTCAAAATAGGTTTTATACGGTAATAGGTATAACGGCGAAAAGGGTTTTTATACGGTAATCGATAAGGCGGCGAACGGCGCTATATACCGTAAAGGGTTAAGTTACTACAATTTTAACTGCAAAGATGTTTCAAGCAAAAGCATAACACATTCAGGTGGTGAGAACGTTTGCTCTTTGATCAGCCTGAGAAATTTCCAAATCTTTGACGCAAAGATGTTTCACGCTGAGCATTAAATACAGAAACATGAAATACCAAGATTGCAGAAACGTTTATTCCTTGAATAAACTTCTAAAGTACTACACCCGTTGTCGCAAAGACGTTTCATGCTGAGCATTTAATACAAAAGTATACAACACCAAGATTGCAGGAACGTTTATTCCTTGACCAGCTTGATAAGTTTACATAATCTTTGCCACAAAGACGTTTCACGCTAAACATTTAAAACAGTATCATCATTAAACATTAACTAAGATCGGGAACGTTTGTTCATAGCCTCTTTAGCTACTACAATCTTTGCCGCAAAGAAGTTTTGCGCTAAACATTCAATACAACATCATTATAAAACACTAAGATCGGGAACGTTTATTCCTAGCCTGTTTAGTTACTACAATCTTTGCCACAAAGACGTTTCACGCTAAACATTCAATACAGCATCATCATAAGACACTAGGATCGGAAACGTTTGTTCCTAGCCTGTTATTAAGTTACTACAATCTTTGCCGCAAAGATGTTTCACGCTGAGCATTAAATACAGAAGCATGAAATACCAAGATTGCAGGAATGTTTATTCCTTGAATAATCTTCTAAGGTACTACACTCGTTGTCGCGAAGACGTTTCATGCTGAGCATTTAATACAAAAATATAAAACACCAAGATTGCAGGAACGTTTATTCCGTGACCAGCTTGATAAGTTTACATAATCTTTGCCGCAAAGACGTTTTACGCTAAACATTTAAAACAGTATCATCATAAAACACTAACTAAGATCGGGAACGTTTGTTCCAAGCCTGTTTAGTTACTAAAATCTTTGCCGCAAAGACGTTTTACGCTAAACATTCAATACAACATCATCATAAAACACTAAGATCGGGAACGTTTGTTCCAAGCCGGTTTAGTTACTAAAATCTTTGCCGCAAAGACGTTTTACGCTAAACATTCAATACAGCATCATCATAAAACACTAAGATCGGGAACGTTTGTTCCTAGCATGTTATTAAGTTACTACAATCTTTGGCACAAAGATGTTTCACGCTGAGCATTTAATACAGAGGCATCAATCACCAAGTTGGCGGGTACGTTTGTTCCTTGACCAGCCTGCTTCACAATCTCCTCCACCAATACGTTTCATGCTGATAAAGAAAGCGATATTGATATATACGCAATGTTCTTGACCAAACGTTTTTTAATACTGACCAGTTCTACAAGAGCATGTGAAGTTAAGATTCGTTCCTCCAGAAACAGGACTACAAACAGCATAAGTAGTGCAGGGACCTGAATCGCATATCTCATTCTTATGTTGGCATTTGTCTCCACGATATCCATTCTCTGAAAATAAAATTACTGGTTATTATTGCCCGCAAAGTTAAGAGCTGTTTTCTATACATGGTAGGGATGCATTTCAATGCGTTGGATGGCGAAAAACACTTATTATAGGCCACTTCATTAGACATTAACTATTGATTAGTTTTGACAATGAGGTTAACGACGTTTAACCATTCAACTCCCAGTTAAAAACAACCGTTTCACTTTGTAACCTACACGTATCATCTTATGAAGCCCCTCCGTTGCCTAGAGGTTAAAATACAGAATTTGAAATCATATGGCCCTCTCCACGCGGCTATAAACCGTATGGCGGCATTTTGACTTTCATGATTGTTGTCCCCCAGTCGGCTTACGTATTGCGAAGTGTTTCACTCGGCTCTACCTGCCTTAGGGACATCATCCAGATCTGGGGTCTTACTCTATCATTATGAGCCTGACAACGTCCAGCCATCACGCTTGTTTCCTCTTTGACTGCCCATGAATATTGCTTATTTGGCTGGACAGATCGTAGTTTGGACATAAATATGTATGATACATATGCGGAAGAATCAAATGATGTTCTGATTCATGATTTCATACATGTGCTGTTGATTGATTTATAACAACATGATTTATTTTAAACATATTTTATTCAATGAAAAAAAACACCATTATATACATTACAAACAATTTTGTGAAACGGATTGGAAATGATTTGAATTCCTAGTTAAAAACCTTACAAGAATCATTCGTCTAACTCTAAGTAAGCAAACGCCAATATAGTGTTCAACATATAGATATTGTAACAAAGCGAGCAAAATCACCTCTTATAAACGTATTCTCATTTCGATTAGTGATAGAGAATATATCACACACTGCTATACTGTGCAGTCTTTGTGTATAATCGCATGTACTCCACAACGATACGTTAGGTTCTCAAATTGGCATACACGTTCTTCGAACGTCACAGTATTGAAACGAGTTCGTCGCATGCATCAAGTGATAAAAGCATACTTACTGCATTCGCATACGGGTCGATGGTGTACGTATTTACATTCTTTCGTTCCATCTGCATTGCATCCAAAGTTTTCGCATGCTAATCGAAAAAAGATTACATTTGTTTTAATTAATCTAAAAGTTAATACTCATCTATATACAATTTGATTCGTATGTCTGCTATCTAAAACATCCTTTATGTTTACTGATCAAAATTGATTTACCAAGTGGATTTAACACCATCGCAAGCGGGCAGACAAAGGACTTTGCGGATTTATAGTTTTTTTTATAAGAATTGAAAAAAAAAGAAACGTCTTTCTTATTTTATCAAACGTTTAACGAAAATCATTCAGCAGATCAGCCGTTTGAAAACAGTCTTTTAATTTTGATATTTGAATTGGATGACATCGTCTGAAGGATGTTTAGAATAAGAAAGTTGTTTCTCGAATTGTATGTTCATCTGTCACAAGCAAAAAAAGACAGTCGGGGGCGGATATTACAGAAAGATTCATTAAGAGTTTTAATTAACATGGTTTCATTAGATAGATATTTAGATTCTAGATAGCACTTGATAGATCCATAAATCCATAACCAAACAATAACGACATTTGACTAGTTTGTTGATGACGAGTCGGGAAAACATTGTGAGAAATGGAGAAATTGCTTGTTTAGAGCAATTTCTCCTTTTCCCACAATGCATTCTGTCCTATCAGAAGATCATTTTTCGATTTCATCACATTTTGAAATGTCATTTGCAAACTCTTTCATTTTGGGACAGTAAAAAAATTGGCGTTTGGTAAAGGGTTAAGCTAATGAAGATTTACTTGTACATGTAATACTTTTTCCAATTTAGAATAAGCAAATCTATACTTGTCCTGATACACAGATATTTAATGGCTTAACTTTGTATATTATATCAATACATGTCCAAAAATGTCAGTTGTGGGGATTTCAGGTGACCAAATTGAGTATAAATGTTGGTTTAATTAAGGCACAGTTAAAGGTTAAATCAAATATAAATATGATCTGCTCAAAACGAAATTTGATTGACCCGATTTCTCCAACACTTTCACCGTGTTGTGTTCATCGCGACTGTAGTCGAATCACCCATACACTGTTGAACGTCGCATAGACGAATTATATATTGAAGCGAAAATGAGAAATCATATATTTTATCTAAAATTCCAAGATGGTCACCAAGATGGCTGACATGATCATGTGACTTTTATAAAAAAAAGAGTTTAGAAATCAATACAAAAAGGCTTTGCTATCATGTATGTAAAGTTTCATAAATACATTAGTCCACAGTATACCTTCTTGTGTCAGTGAGAAACCTTCCAAAGGTTTTTCCAAGAAATGCCTGAAGAGTGTCTGGCAGTGGAAAAGTTAAATTTCAACTAACATGACATTTTCAGTTTTTTCCCACGTCCACCATAACAAAGGGTATATATTTCATTTACAAATTTCATACATAGTTCATTTATATTCTGTGTAAGAGCAAAGTTATTGTTTTCATACATACAAATACGTTTGTTACAAACTGAAGAAAAAAAATACAACAGAAAAAATCAGATAAATATCCTCTATGAATTCTCAGTCTATGATATTATCTAGCGAACAAATGGCTTGGATTATCTTTCATTGACACTAAAAAGTACAACGGCTAACAAACTAGAGGACGGTCCTTAGATCATAAAAATGTCAGGTTTTTATATAGAGACCTCTGTCGCTGTGGATCGTAATTTGCCTTTGACGATGCTCATTCAATCCTGTGCCATCCATATATGTCTGTAAAGCATTTGTTATTTGTGTCAAAAGCAATCAATTTTGGCGTTGTGTTGTATGCTTACCGTAGCATTCGTTTATGCTCTTGGCACCTTCAAGTCCAACAGTTGTATGAGAAGCCGGACAAGAGCTACACGTCTTTGAATCAACCCAGTACGTATCTGTACCACATGGGGTGCAAGGATAAAAGCCACCAGCAGAAGTGAATCCTGCAGGACACGTGTCTGTAATAAAAGTGATTAGAATAAAGACTAATAATAACCTCCTTTTTGTAGACATATCTTTCAAATGTATTTATAGGATTCACTGTGTTGATTTAGAGAAAGTTACTGGCTGCAGTAGAGAACAAAAACAACATTGTGCCTTAAAAAAATAATTTCAAATTGCTTTCCTCTTATCTTGCAGATAGCTTGGGGTTGGAAACGCTTCTCTAAATAGCAAGAATATGCATTGATAAATGCTTTCTATAAATAGAAAGAATATATGTATCGACGATAACTTTTGCAAAAGAAGAACCATGTTTTAATGCATTGCATCTCTTAATAGCAAGACTATGTATCGACGATAAGCTTCTTTAGATAGCAAGACTATGTGAGGATGAATAGCTTCTCTCAATAGCAAGACTATGTGTTGATGAATAGCTTCTCTCAATAGCAAGACTATGTGTGGATGAATAGCTTCTCTCAATAGCAAGACTTTGTATTGACTAAAAGCTTATCTAAATAGCAAAACTATCTTTTGACGTATAGCTTATCTAAAGCGCAAGCCTATTGATTGACAAAAAGCTTCTGTTAATAGCAGGTTTATGTATTGACTAATATCTTTTGTAAATTCGCGATACAGGGGACATTGATTACACGAAGTGTTTTTCTTATTTCTATCATCAAATAGGTTTCTAAACTTTATGTGCCGGCGAAATTTACGTTATTTCGTCGGTGTGTGTATTCTACAAACACAGGAAAATAAATAAGAATCAATAAATAGTATATTGGACATTTAGCGACTCATGAAATAAATGCAGGCATTGATACTTGTATTCCGGTTTAAGTTATGTACTTTCTTCCAGATTTCTAAATGAGCAAGCATGTCATGTATATGAGATTTCGTCATACTTCTACTGATTGTTAATATCTAAAGTCATGTTTATCAATGGATGCAAAAACTAAAAACAAATGTCAAAGAGAAAAATAAAGAAATCAATGAAAATACAAATGTGGTGTTCAAGACAGAAACATACATCTGCGAAAAGTGTAAACCAACAAGTTAACGATCCATTTGAACATTTCATTAATCAAAATACTTAAGACTTACTGTCGCAGTTTATTTGTTGTGGATCCGGGGCAGAAGCTGATGGACAGATCTTACATTCAATTTGGTTTAACAAATTCTGATACTGGCCAGCAGAACATCGCATACATGTGTCCGTATTATCTTCGTAGAAATAACCTGGTCCGCACGGAACTGGAGATTATAAAAGGGGAAGAAAAATGAGCAAACATCCATGCAAAATGCTTGTTTTAGTATTAGATTAATTGCAGTTGTCATCACGGTTTACTCAACTCTTAACAGAATGTATAATATCATTCCCTAGAGAGATCACCGTAGTTTTACCACCAATCTTTCATCTTCAAAACAACCAAATGTATCGAATGATATAGGGTAACGAATCAATAAAGTCTCACCACAAACATCTCCAGAATTTGTGTCGGTCCTCAAATGAAATGATGGAGAAACGCAGGACAGTTGTGGCATGCTATTTGTTGCTTCGGATACTGTTAAGTTGGCTATTACGTTCGCGCATGTTAATCTGTTGTCATTTATTTGAAATATAGTTGCAGCGCCTGCTTGAACGGCCTCAACACATTGGCGTTTCTGTTCACTGGTATATGAGGTGCTCTGTAAACTCATTCGAAGAGCAACCGTAAACTGAAATCGAAATCGAAACAAAAATTTAACTCAATAGTTGCATTTACCCATACCCATATGAATTTACTTCAAAAGTGTTTAAACTTACAACAGAAAGATTGACAACTTTATGACAAATCGTGAAATGTTCTAATAGTTGACATACGAAAGACAACTAACCACGTGACCAAGGCTGTTCGATTCAGAGTTGACCCCTCTTTGCCTTCCCTTGGTTGTGAAGCTAAGTACCAGGGCCATGGAGGTACATACTAGTACGCAATAGTATGGAATAGTGAAGGACATTTGCCCAAAAGATGCATAAGGGGATAAGCTGAAAGTTATTCAGTATTTTGTATGGTGAATAACGCCAAATCAACAATTTTTCAGTTATGAAATGGGCTTTTCTGAACCAACTTGTACTGTGTTAGAGCTCTGTAGTGTCTAATCAAAGGCTACTCCAACGAGACCAGAGTTGTATATTGGGCTCGAAACCGGGACCTCGAGTTCTTAGTTCGCCACCCGAAGCACTGGCCCACGGCAGGACCTATTGACTAATGAAGTTTTTCTTATGGACAAAGGTTAATTGTATTGTGATGCTATTAATACTCAACACCAGAGCTGTTTGAATACTATTTCTTCCTTTTTCTAATTCTATGCGATTAAAGAATGTCATCATTGCCAACCTTGTATAACGAATAATTTACAATTTGCATATACTCTGATTGCGTTCAACAAGATGTTGGTTTTTAAATCGAAAATAGACAAATGAACGCAAAAGTACTCACGTATTGCAATAGTTCGTCGAATTACAAAACTTTTCGTCCTTCATGAAAGTAGAAACTGTCTTTGACTTAATTCAACGAAGTGCCGATATTTCTTACTCAGATAACTTACTTGGAAAAGAGCAACGAAAGACCCTTCTGTCAGACGAGTTACAGTCCAAGTTATTCCATTACAGGCAGAAATCTGTGTCCTGATGTTTGTTACAAATTGGCTCAACTCATTGTCAAGCTCAGCATGGAACTGAGCTTGGCATGTACTTGCGACGCTGCCATAGCGATAGTTCAGGGTAATATCGGATTGATAGGCCGGATTCTCGATTGCTGAAAAGGATGAAAAGGAAAACATGCGAGAGCGGTGCTTAAGAAGAATTTTACGGTGGTTATGTTCTTTTCAAAGCAAGGATAATCCAACCTATGGCTGAACAAGAACCGTTTTAACCTTTTATTCGCACATACAGCTCTATTCAATGGATTAAGATACTAAGATGCCAAATACCACGCTAGAATATGTGTATTGCATAAACTCAATAGAATATCCATAAAAAACCCAATTCAATTGCATTTTCTTTGCATTTTTCACACCTTCTTTGAAATTATGTTTATCTGTTGTTGCAAATATGGCATGAACTTCGTGTAAAAAGATTCCAATTAACTGTTATTTAACTAAAATTCGTGTCCCGGTTGACTCACAGTAAGTCGAAATGTCAACCTGGCATAAACAGCTCTTACGAGCAGTCACTTAAGCTTGGTCTCCTTCTATTGATTACGAGCCGTCAATCGCTGTATGACTGAAAAACGGTAGACGCGCTGTTAAGTCCAGTAGACAAAATAACTTACAATGTCCCAACATATTATCAGTTTCACATTTTAAACATGTACATACGTATACGTTGCTGATATTATTGGTTATCAAACAGAACATTACTATTGTAACGAACCGAGCAAATGAACCTCTCAAAGACGCAAACACATCCGATTAGTAAAAAACACTGTTGTTCACTGAGCGGTTGTGTTGTCTACATATATATATAGCATTATGTTCTCTCAAACAATGTATTAGGTTCTTAATTTGCATAAACGTTCAACAAACGTTACACTATACATATGTATTCCACATTATAAACATGTACATACGTATGTGTCGGTAAAGTTATTGGTTATCAAACAGAACAATTACTATTGTAACAAACCGAGCAAATGAACCTCTCAAAGACGCAAACACACCAGATTGGTGAAAAACACTGTCGTTCACTGAGCGGTTGTGTTGTCAACATATATATACCAGCATGTTCTCTCAAACAATGCATTAGGTTCTTAATTTGCATAAACGTTCAACGAACGTTACACTATACATATGTCTTCCACATGTACATACGTATATGTCGGTAAAATTATTGGTTATCAAACAGAACATTACTATACATAATATGTCTCGCTAATGGCACTGTTGTATTCGAAGGCAAATATGGCATAATGGAGTCTCGTTTCATATTGCCACCAAATCGAGTGCAAATTGAGTGCAACTTCCATGATAGTTTACATCTCATCAGTATCTCAGGCATACTGGAGTACATAAACAAGAATCAAGAGTGATGAATGGATAATGTGTACATCGAATGTAGAGTCAAACTTACGAAGGCAAAATATATCCAAGTCACCCGGAAAGTTCCAATCCTGGTTAGAGTCGGCGCATACAAATGTTTTAGAATTCGTCCCATTCGCAAACACGTGGTTTGCCTTACACGTTGAGGTACAAGAAAGTCCGGTTTCTGTCTGCACACAACTCCTATCTGCGTTTTCATCAGGATATAACGCTTCTTGGAGACATTTTCCAGCTGAAATATGAGTTTAAATACTATAAATATAGCTCTTTTTCTGAGAGAACGGTTTTGGGCCTCAAAAAGGCTTTATCGAATGGCCGGCTGCTGATGTTTGTACATAGTGTCAATAGGTCTTTTTCTGATTTCAAGGTTTGAAAATACATGTTTAAAAACCCAAACCAACCCAAATAGGTTACACAGGTCAACCTACATATGCATGGTAAAGAAAGAATATTGATTCGGCCCGATATATCTAAGGTATGTTTGAAAATCAGCCTGCATTGTGGTATGGATCTATAGTACATGATTAGGAAATTATACAAACAATTGTTCATTGGTAATAACCCACACGACTTGATGATTTGTGTCAAAACAATACGATTTAATTGATAACAAACATATATTCATAAAGACTCTTTATCTGAAGGACATGTTCTACAGTTTTATAAGAAAATAATCCTTTCATATATTTTTTTTTAATTTTTGATATGTTAATTAAAATTCTATTGTGAATTCAAAAATGAAAAGAGAAATGAAGGTCGACGGGTTAGTTTTTTCGTAAAATGACAGTTTCCATGGTAACAGTTTGGGCAAAAAGGTCAAAATGACCATACCATCTTCAAAGGTAATTAAATAATTTCTGGAATGTTTATTAACACAAAAATATGAATTCATATATTCAATACTTTATAGTTCAATGTTTTCTTCAAATATTTACAATCAGAACAATTTTTGTGATCCAAATCAGTTTTTCAAATTTTTGTATTCATCAAAAAACAATGAAAATTGATATGTATATTACAAATAAATGAAGATATTTAAAAATCCCGTTCATATAATTTTCTTATTTTTCAGTATGTGAGGTAAAATTGAATCTTGTAATACAAAATGCCAAAAAAAGTATATGTTGACAAGTTAGTTGTTCTGTAAAATGACAGTTTCCATGGTAACCGTATTTAAAAAAACATTTTTAAAAATGATTAAAATAACTTTCAACTTGAAAAATAGAAGCTGTGGGCTTATTTTGCATGAGAAATATATAATAATGTTAATGACCTTTTTGAAGTTGCATGGATAATATGATTAATCGTTGTAAAAAATTGCATACAGTAAATTCCATCCGAATAAAATGTTTATCCGACTACTATGCACGTACCTCTTCGGTAACAGATTATAATCTCCCTTTGATGCGCAGATGAAGTGTGCAAATAAAACTACCGAGAACGTCCTTAACAAGAAATTGCTGATTTGATTAAACTGATTAACATATACTGTGGAACATCAATTTATCTATTGGTATAACGTTCTTTTTCTGAACAAAGATTTCGCCTTAAGAAACACATCATTGACATCAAAGGTTTATAAGAATATCCGTTCATATTTCACAAAACAACCGATGATAAAGACCCTCCCATTATTTTAGTTGAAACAGCTTCAGATACCTTTATATCTGTAAATAACGTTTTTCTTTTTTGCAGTACTTTCAGCACTTTTATTCATTACAAGATTGAGCTGCTTATTAAGTATTTTGTTATCTGTTCGAAGGAGGTTATTTGATTTCTTAAAATAAATTTTTAGTAAGCTGCAATGATGAAAATATGTACTCCCTACTTCTTTTTCATCTCAAAACGGTTTGTAACCTTGCTTTAAATTTTATTAGCAACTCAATCTTGGTTTTACGTTGTAATTATCATTTATGTGTAATGTATGTTTGATTGTTAATCACTGTGATAGACTTATATAGTTCAAATTGAATGGCCATGTGCATATTCTATATATAAGCTCATGTAGAAGAGCGACCAAATATTGGATTCGTATTCTAAGGCTCCCAAATCACAGATATGTTAAAAAACGTTATTAATTGATGAAATATTTTGATAGTATTGGTCATTCAAATTGGGCAACAGAGGTAAGAACCAGTCTATACCCCAAAGGCTTTGGGTATGTTTGGGAAATACAGACTGTTGAAAATGAAAATCTGTTTTTATATCGATACGTAGAACGATTGAAGGACAAATATATTCAAACTTGGAATCAAAATATGAAATTAACCTACTATGTCAATTTTAAGATAAACTTAGTAATGGAAAACTATTTATTTGCAATCGGTGTAAGAACATTTTCTAAGTGTTTAGCAAGATTTCGCTGCTCTGCCCATGATTTAATGATCGAAAATAGTAGGCATTCAATATATCAAGAGAATTAAGAATTTGTGCATATTGTGAGGGAATGCTAGAGGATGAGTTTCACTTACTCCTAGTGTACCCTCTCTATAGGGACTTGTGAGTAAAATACATACATGTTAGTTATACAAAAAACATTTCTTTACAGTCTTTTTTGACATCATGTCGTCACAAGATATCAATGTTATAAGAAACCTTGCTATGTTTGTTTTTTATGCTTTTCAACAAGGGGACGCTTTTTTCGGTAGTGCCGTATAAAGAAACAGTCTCCCAAATAAAATATGTCTTTATAGCATTTTAAAACAGTACTGAATTGTTAAAGGTGAAACAATGAATGTTCTCATTTATTCATGTTCCTTATAGTCTAACTCAGTTTGTTAAATATTTATAGGACACTTAACTCAATTTTTAGAAATGTTATTATTTGTATATGTTGTATCTTGTGTATGGGTCGAAGGCCTGAAATGCAACAAACGATCTAAATCTATATTCTAACGTGTTTAGGCTATGTATATGTTTGTATATATATAGAAATGTATATATGTATATGCATGATACTTTATTAAAGAGTATATACTTAACAGTTGCGATATTGATTTATAAACACGCATATATTCTACAATGATGTGACGGTTGTCTCTGTTCGTAGGCAGGTTCTACAAATATCCAAGACATTTTCAGGGTAAAGGCAAATAAATGGGGACCGCCATCATCACATAAATGCCACCAATGTAACAAGCCTAGCGAAATACATCTGAAACCCCAATTCCATCCGCTCAGTGGAAAACAATGTTAGTCACCATAACATTTTGCATAAGTCATCATCATAATGATGTAGGATCAACAAACGTAACGCTTTAGTTAAATTGTTATTTTTTAAATTCTTATTGAATGGTCAATATAGCAAAATAAAACAAACAACATCATTGGATATAAACTAGAATGGAGATTAGACGTGATTGATATCAACATCTGTTATAAAACAATGACACTCGAATGGGTAAAAAATCCAAAAATAACAGATAAATCAATTTGGGAAGTTCTACCACTCTTCGTTTTGAATCAATATGGTAAAGATCTACTACGTAACCAAATTATATATGGGAGAATCGTTATATCTAACACAATTTAAAATGCCTTTATACAAGGCCTGGATCGACTCTAACTTTATATTCATTGACGATATTATTGACAAAGGCAATATTAGATCTGCATATATACTTCCTAAACTATCAAATAAAACAAATTGGATCTCAGAATTAATTACTTTAAAAACAGTCTTTGGCAACAGCCTGGAAACACATTTTGAATGCAAACCAATCATGCAAACCGAAAATGGAAATTATACTCAGCATAAGATAAATAACAAAAATATATTAATGATACTGCGACAGAAAAAGGGATTATTTATAAATACTACTTCTACAGTCTTGCTGTGGAAGCCGGCTTTTATGGGTGATTCGGCAGAGTGGTTGGCTTTCTCTCAAAGTTAAGCAACGTACTCAGTGGTCAGTACCTGGATGGGTGACCCACGATGGCTTTACTCCGAGAGGGACCCGATACACGTTACAGAATTGGTGGCAGCGTTGGGATTTGGTTTGATATCACCATCATTCCCGTACCCTTAATTGTTCGTCGCATGTTCTCGATCCTTGTTTCTGCTATGTAGCAATGTGTATAGTGGCAGTAGTACCTTCTTGAATCGTAGAAAAGTCGGTAATTGCCCATGTATGTCTTTGTGACATTTGTGACTTCGGCAGGAAGTCAAGAGAAAGGTGGGTGAATTGTGACAGTAAAAGGGTTTATGTATAAATACTACTTCTACAGTCTCGCTGTGGAAGCCGGCTTTGATGGGTGATTCGGTAGAGTGGTTGGCTTTCTCCCGAGGTTAAGCAACGTAATAAGTGGTTAGTACCTGGAGGGGTGACCCACGATGGCTTTACTCCGAGAGGGACCCGATACACGTTACAATACAACTAATTAATACATATACGAGCGTAACCAACACATAAAATATGAATTCGAAAGTCCATATGTTGATGATCATTGAGAAAGAAATATCATCAATAATATCAATTGGAATTCATCTTATCTTAAGATAATCATATGAAGCAATTAAGATATATAACCCCCCCCTATGCCTTCTCTGTAACGAACTCGAAGATTACGAACATTATTTCATTCGTTGTAAATATCTTGAAATATTTTGATCTACGATCGAAAAAGCATTAAGAAAATGTGATTATAATAGTTCGTTTAAAAATTTAGAACATTTGCTTTTTGGTTGTAGATTACAACTAGCAGACTATCATCATGTTGATATTCTTTTAGATAGTATCTCCTATTGCACATACAAAACATACTATATAAGTGAAAGGAGAACTAAACCTTTTAATTTGACACAAATCCTATTTAATGATATCATCGTAACAACAAAGTACTTCGAGAGCAAATGGATTAAAATCCAATTTCTATAAACATTCTCAAGCTGTCTGTAGTTTATATCTTACAACTATTGAATACCACACTTTTCCAGCCCTTTACTATGTTGTAGTAAACACCCGCACGATCTGATAAGGGGGACATGTCAGGGCAGGTTTGTCATTTCGATCTGAGTGTTAGATAAAGGACATTTCCATCAGATAAATGACATATCGACACTTTTCTTAATTCAGCTTACCTGAAAAGAATCTTAAGCATTCAATACATCACAATTTGCAGATCATTTTCTATATCGGACAAAAATACCTTCATTTCATTACATGTATCATATAAACTTCGGGGTACTGTTTTACTAAACATTTTATGCTTAAAATTTGCATAAATTACAATCAAGATTCTCTCCTATTTCAACTTTTCGGCTAAGCAATATTGCATAGTAATACTTTATTGGAATCATCTCTTCGAGAAGCTTTAAATTAAGATACTATCCATTATGATCAATTTCGATATACGCAAATACTTTCCTTAACATTTACCAAATGTCAAAGTTTTGGACTGTCCCGAAATGAAAGTGTTTGCAGACGACATTTCAAAATGTGATGTAATTGGGAAATAATCTTCTGATAGAGTAGAAAACACTGAGGGAAAAGGAGAAATTGCTCGTTAAGAGCAATCTCTACTTTTCCAACAATTTTTCGTGAAATGTCTGCAACAAAGTGGTCAAATGTCGCTATTGTTTGGTAAAGGGTTATATTAAGTCGTTTCCAGGAGTATACAGGAGACATGTGAGGCTAAAAGATTGAGGTGTTGGACTGATTCTCGGGACTCCTTTGGTAACACCTTCACAACCAAGACCTAGTAATGGTGTACCCCTGGAAAGCCGTAACACAACATGACAAATTGACAAACTCTATTTAACACGACTCGTTTTCAATGAACCTATCTTCATTAACCCCGTTTGTATTATGATCCGACTAGGAATACATTAGGTCCTGAGGTCGAGTCTCAGCTCGATCAACATTCTTATACTGTCCGTCCAATACGAATTTACTCGTTTCTCATCACGTTCAAATCATGTTAAGTTTGAAAACAGTTAGTGGTTCGGAAAACAATTTGGGCAATCTAATGGGAAAATACCGGAAGCATGAATAGATGCACTGACCTCAACAATATAAATAAGATTGAGTTGAAAACGGCAATTAACCAAAAATACCAAGCATTCTAGCAACTAGTCCAAACACAACATGTATCAATTTTACAGTGGAACATTGGTGACCTTTGGGGAATTTTACTAACAGTACAAAATCGTCAGCGACCATTTTGCTTGAAATCCAAGGGCTGACAACTTTAACCGCAATTTTCATCCCTTAATCTGCGTCAAAATTCCATCAGACGAGCAGTTCTGAACTCCTGTTACAATTTACCATGGGTTAGCATCAACAAACCTGTTGGTGCTTTCATCGCAATCAAAAGTGGTCTATAGCTTAGATAAATTAGAGTAATGGCGGCGGTGGATAGACATTTACCGGCCACCCTTACGGGGGGGAGGTATCCTCCACACACAATTTGGAGGAAAAACTTGCAATGCAATGTGCATTTTACATTCAGTAGTCAAGTTGTACTCGATGCCGTTGAGGTACTAAGCTAATCGAAGCTTACGTATTTGCAGCTATGATGCTGCTATTGGTGACGTTGATGCTACTATTGATGATACTAATGATGCTCATGATAATGGCCATGGCGAAAAGAACAAAGATAGTTATGATAATGATGATGATAATAATGATGATGATGAAGTTGATGCTACTACTGATGATAATTGTGAGATTCACGAAATGGGTCATAAGAAAAATAATGAAGATGATGATGATGCTGATGAAATTCATGATAATGGTCATGGCAAAAATAGCAATGATATATATGATAATGATGATAATGGTGATGTTGATGCTACTTTTTATGATAATTGTGAGGATCACGATAATGGTCATGAAAATAGTAATAATAATGATGACGATGATGATGAAATTCATGACGATGGTCATGATAATGAGGACGATGATAGTGATGATGATGATGATTATGATTAAGTTGGTGATTATTGGAATTGTTGATCACATATTTGTTGACAAAGCTAAGCAGCATAAAACTTTCTGTCAAATGTATCAGCCAAAGTGTAGTTTTCACAATTTGAGATAATTCCAACGATAGATTTAGCGTATGTAACAAACAAATCACTCCTCGGGAATACTTGGGGTAAACTTATTGTTCAGATAAGTCGTGAACCGTTACATGTAAAAGCAATTATAACGCCTCAGATGCATCAAAGCCCTATGCTAGTTATTGAAAATCATAGCAAAGACATACTTTAACTGAAAAAAGAAGACACAGTATAAAACTAAAAAGGTTTGTCTCTGATATTGACATCTCATACTGTTAGCTCGGTGCAGTGGTAGAGTGTCGGCTTCTTTTGCCGAGGGGCCAAGGTTCGAATATCCATTAGGCGAGGTCAAAATAACCGGGAGAAACCAACGAATCGGCGCTAGTACTGGTGTAGTATCCAGAAAACAGTGAGTGAATTCAATATGCTCCAAGCTTCCATCAGAATCGATGTAGAATAAATAAGATTAAACTTATCTGTGTTAAGAACAATCCATTCGGCGTTGTGTTGTATGCTTACCGTAGCAAAAGTCGAGGCCGTGGGTTTTTTTCCGTCAATATCTTCATTTATACTGCAATTTCGGCGATTTTATTTTAATGAATATTTGTTAGAAGCATAGCTGAATACCATACGCAAATTTTACCTTTTACCTACATATATTTAGTGGATGACGTCAAGGATCTTTAAAACGAAATTTAAGAGACCCGATTTCGCTTACACTTACACTGCTGAACGCGACAATAGACGAAATATGTGTTGAAGCGAAAATGAGATATTATATATTTTATCTAAAATTCCAAGATGGCAATCAAGATGGCTGCCATAATCATGTGACTTTTATAAAAAAAAGAGTTTAGAAGTTAATACAAAAAGGGTTTGCTATCATTATGTGAAGTTTCATAAAAATCCATTTATAAATACATAAGTCCACAGTATACACGCCTGTGTCAGTGATGACACATCATTTCCAAGAAACCTTCCAACAGTTTTTCCAAGAAATACATTGGCAGAAACGTATCTAAAGAGAATCTGGAAGTGGAAAAATTAAATTTCAACTAGCATAACATTTTCAGGTTTTTTTCCACGTCCACCATTACAAACGTTATATATTACATTGAGTAATTTCATACATAGTTCGTTTATATTCTTTGTAAGAGCAAAGTTATTATTTTCATACATGCAAATACGTTTGTTACAAACTGAAGAAATAAAAATACAACTGAAAAACTCAGATAAATATCCTTTATGAATTCTCAGTCTATGTGACTTTCCTTTCGATGAAATGAACTTTTATTCATTGTGGTCGTATCGACTTGTTTTGAGTTCATAGAAGCAAACTGAAAAATAGAATGATGAAAAAGCTTACTTGACAAGTTTTCGCATTCGGACAGAAGCGTCTTTCCTGTACTGTTTGTTGTTTGACTTGGCAAACACTCTAGACAAGCCTGTTGACCGACTCCTGGTTGATAAAATCCAACTGGACATTGTTCACAACGAACGTTGCTATAACCAGTACTCGAAAAGGACCCAGTTGGGCAGGGCTCTGAAATGTACCGGTAAACATTAACGCTTTGTGATTAAACAAGCCAAGAGTAAAGAGTTACCCCACACCAACCGAGTTAAGAGTTATCCCAAAGACACCATCATATCTGTTCAGAGAAAAACACTGTGAGTTCACAGAACGGTTATACTGTTATATGAATAATATAACCACGTATGCCCTCTATTAATATTCAATGGCCCTTTCAAT
This sequence comes from Cerastoderma edule, assembly GCA_947846245.1. Taxonomy (NCBI): domain Eukaryota; kingdom Metazoa; phylum Mollusca; class Bivalvia; order Cardiida; family Cardiidae; genus Cerastoderma; species Cerastoderma edule. Next base: position 374,141 of record OX401406.1, on the reverse strand, counting down.
AAGCAAAATATTTTTTAAGAAATGATCTCCCTCCCATTCTAGGGAATACTTGTACAGACTAGGGTATTGTTTCACTAAACGTCCTGAGGAAAATGTTGATGCACATTATCTTAAACAAAGGTACAGTATTGCAATGTGGCTCCAACGACGATAAATCTCAGTCGACGACCGATTGCTTCGGACATGGGCGCCCGTCGAATGCAATTTCTCTGCCGAGTGTTAGACGTAATGCCGTTATAAGTCATGGTAAATCTTATACCACCAGAATCGGTAAACTGATGGTCAACTCATGATAGGTACACACTGTGGCAATCATGGATAGAAATAGGTGAAAAAAGTACCTTGGCGCAGCCACATTTTTCTGACATAAGATCGTAAACATTGGTCAAGTCAGGCCTCGCCTGCTTACGTTAGTCTAGGAATGTTGTCATTTTATCGGTAGAATACAATCTTTTTAAAACGAAAACGTTAAAATCCCAATGTTAGACAGTTCTTTTAAATACAATTGATTTATGAAATTATCTAGCGAACAAATGGCTTGGATTACCTTACATTGACACTAAAAAGTACAACGGCTAACAAACTAGAGGACGATCCTTAGATCATAAAAATGTCAGGTTTTTATATAGTGACCTCTGTCGCTGTGGATCGTAATTTGCCTTTGACGACGGCTAACAGACTAGAGGACGGTCCTTAGATCATAAAAATGTCAGGTCTTTATATAGAGACCTCTGTCGCTGTGGATCGTAATTTGCCTTTGACGATGCTCATTCAATCCTCTGCCATATATGTCTGTCAAGCATTTGTTATTTGTGTCAAAAGCAATCAATTTGACGTTGTTTTGTATGCTTACCGTAGCATTCGTTTGTGCTCTTGGCACCTTCAAGTCCAACAGTTGTATGAGAAGCCGGACAAGAGCTACACGTCTTTGAATCAACCCAGTACGTATCTGTACCACATGGGGTGCAAGGATAAAAGCCATCATCAGAAGTGAATCCTGCAGGACACGTGTCTGTAATAAAAGTAATTAGAATATAGACAAATAATAACCTCCTTTTTGTAGACATATCTTTCAAATGTATTTATAGGATTCACTGTGTTGATTTAGAGAAAGTTACTGGCTGCAGTAGAGAACAAAAAGAACAATGTGCCTTAAAGAATAATTTCAAATTGCTTTCCTCTTATCTTGCAGATTGCTTTGCGTATGACAAGCCTTTGATTTGACGAAACGCTTCTCTAAATAGCAAGAATATGCATTGAAAAATGGCTTCTATAAATAGAAAGAATATATGTATCGACGATAACTTTTGCAAAAGAATAACCATGTATTGATGCATTGTTTATCTAAATAGTAAGACTATGTATCGACGATAAGCTTCTTTAGATAGCAAGACTATGTGTGGATGAATAGCTTCTCTCAATAGCAAGACTATGTGTGGATGAATAGCTTCTCTTAATAGCAAGACTATGTGTAGATGAATAACTTCTCTTAATAGCAAGACTATGTGTGGATGAATAGCTTCTCTTAACAGCAAGACTATGTATGGATGAATAGCTTCTCTCAATAGCAAGACTATTGTGTTGATGAACACCTTCTCTTAATAGCAAGACTATGTGTGGATGAATTGCTTCTCTCAATAGCAAGACTATGTGAGGATGAATAGTTTCTCTCAATAGCAAGACTATGTGTGGATGAATAGCTTCTCTCAATAGCAAGAATATGTGTGGATGAATAGCTTCTCTCAGTAGCAATGCTATGTGTGGATTAATAGCTTCTCTCAATAGCAAGACTATGTGTTGATGAAAAGCTTCTCTCAATAGCAAGACTATGTGTTGATGAATAGCTTCTCTCAATAGCAAGACTATGTGTGGATGAATAGCTTCTCTCAATAGCAAGAATATGTGTGGATGAATAACTTCTCTCAATAGCAAGACTATGTGTTTATGAATAGCATCTCTCAATAGCAATACTATGTGTGGATGAATAGCTTCTCTCAATAGCAAGACTATGTGTGGATGAATAGCTTCTCTCAATAGCAAGACTATGTGTGGATGAAATGCTTCTCTCAAAAGCAAGACTATGTATGGATGAATTGCTTCTCTCAATAGCAAGACTATGTGTGGATTTATAGTTTCACTCAATAGCAAAACTTTGCATTGGCGAGAAGCTTCTCTAAATAGCAAAACTTTCTTTTGACGTATAGCTTATCTAAAGCGCAAGCCTACTGATTGACCAAAAGCTTCATGTATTGACTAATATCCTTTATAAATTCGCGATACAGGGGACATTGATTACACAAAGGTTTTTGGTTATTTCTATCATCAAATATGATTCTAAACTTCATGCGCTGGCGAGATTTACGTTATTTCGTCGTTGTGTGTATTCTACAAACACAGGAAAATAAATAAGAATCAATAAATAGTATATTGGACATTTAGCGACTCATGAAATAAATGCAGGCACTGATACTTGTATTCCGGTTTAAGTTATGTACTTTCTTCCAGATTTCTAAATGAGCAAGCATGTCATGTATATGAGATTTCGTCATACTTCGACTGTTTGTTAATATCTTAAGTCATGTTTGTCAATGGATGCAAAAACTAAAAACAAATGTCAAAGTGAAAAATACAGAAATCAATGAAAATACAAATGTGGTGTTCAAGGCAGAAACATACATCTGCGAAAAGAGTAAGCCAACACGTTAACAATTCATTGGAACATTTCCTTAATCAAAATACTTAAGACTTACTGTCGCAGTCTATTTGTTGTGGATCCGGGGCAGAAGCGGATGGACAGTTCTTACATTCGAATTGGTTTAACAAATTCTGATACTGGCCAGCAGAACATCGCACACATGTGTCCGTATTATCATCGTAGAAATAACCTGGTCCGCACGGAACTGGAGATTATAAAAGGGGAAGAAAAATGAGCAAACATCCATGCAAAATGTTTGTTTTAGTATTAGATTAATTGCAGTTGTCATCACGGTTTACTCAACTCTTAACAGAACGTATAATATCATTCCCTAGAGAGATCACCGTAATTTCACCACCAATCTTTCATCTTCAAAACAGTCCAATGTATCGAATGATAAAGGGTAACGAATCAATAAAGTCTCACCACAAACATTTTCAGAATTTGTGTCGGTCCTCAAATGAAATGATGGAGAAACGCAGGACAGTTGTGGCATGCTATTTGTTGCTTCGGACACTGTTAAGCTGGCTGTTCCAGCCGCGCATGTTAATCTGTTGTCATTTATTTGAAATATAGTTGCAGCGCCTGCTTGAACGGCCTCAACACATTGGCGTTTCTGTTCACTGGTATATGAGGTGCTCTGTAAACTCATTCGAAGAGCAACCGTAAACTGAAATCGAAATCGAAACAAAATTTTAACTCAATAGTTGCATTTACCCATACCCATATGAATTTACTTTAAAAGTGTTTAAACTTACAACAGAAAGCTTGACAACTTTATGACAAATCGTGAAATGTTATAATAGTTCACATACGAAAGACAACTAACCACATGACCAAGGCTGTTCGATTATTTGCCTTCCCTTGGTTGTGAAGCTAAGTAACAGGGCCATGGAGGTACATACTAGTACGCAAAAGTATGGAATAGTGAAGGACATTTGCCCAAATTGCATAGGGAATAATCTGAAGGTTATTCAGTATTTTGTATGGTGAATGACGCCGTATCAACGATTTTTCAGTTATGAAATGGGCTTTTCCGAACCAACTTGTTCTGTGCTAGGGCTCTATAGTGACTAATCAACGAGACCAGAGGTGTATGTTGGGCTCGAAACCGGGACCTCGAGTTCTTAGTTCGCCACCCGAACCACTGGGCCACGGCAGGACCTATTGACTAATGAAGTTTTTCTTATGGGCAAAGGTTAATTGTATTGTGATGCAATTAATACTCAACATCAGAGCTGTTTGAATACTATTTGTTCCTTATTCTAATTCTATGCGATTAAAGAAATTCATCATTGACAACCTTGTATAACGAATAATTCACAATTTGCATATACTCTAATTGCGTTCAACAAGATGTTGGTTTTTAAGTCGAAAATAGACAAATGAATGCAAAAGTACTCACGTATCGCAATAGTTCGTCGAAATACAAATCTGTTCGTCCTTCATAAAAGTAGAAACTGTCTTTGACTTAATTCAACGAAGTGCCGATATTTCTTACTCAGATAACTTACTTGGAAAAGAGCAACGGAATACCCTTCTGTCAGACGAGTTACAGTCCAAGTCATTCCATTACAGGCAGAAATCTGTGTCCTGATGTTTGTTACAAATTGGCTCAACTCATTGTCAAGCTCAGCATGGAACTGAGCTTGGCATGTACTTGCGACGCTGCCATAGCGATAGTTCAGGGTAATATCGGATTGATAGGCCGGATTTTGGATTGCTGAAAAGGATGGAAAGGAAAACATGCGAGAGCGGTGCTTAGGAAGAATGTTACGGTGGTTATGTTCTTTTCAAAGCAAGATAATCCAACCTATGGCTGAACAAGAACCGTTTTAACCTTTTATTCGCACATACAGCTCTATGCAATGGATTAAAATACTAAGATGCCAAATACCACGCTAGACTATGTGTATTGCATAAACTCAAATAGAATTTGCATAAAAAAACCAATCCAATTGCATTTTCTTTGCATTTTTCACACCTTCTTTGAAATCATGTATATCTGTTGTTGCAAATATGGCATGAACCTCGTGTTAAACGATTCCAATTAAGTGTTATTTAACTAAAATGCGTGTCCCGGTTGACTCACAGTAAGTCGAAATGTCAACCTGGCCTAAACAGCTCTTACGAGCAGTCGCTTAAGCTTGGTCTCCTTCTATTGATTACAAGCCGTCAATCGCTGTATGACTGAAATACGGTAGACGCGCTGTTAAGTCCAGTAGACAAAATAACTTACAATGTCCCAACATATTATCAGTTCCACATTGTAAACATGTATATACGTATACGTTGCTGATATTATTGGTTATCAAACAGAACATTACTATTGTAACAAACCGAGCAAATGAACCTCTCAAAGACACAAACACATCCGATCAGTGAAAAGCACAGTCGTTCAGTGAGCGGTTGTGCTGTCTATATACATATGTTCCAGCATGTTCTCTCAAACAATGCATTAGGTTCTTAATTTGCATAAACGTTCAACGAACGTTACACTATACATATGTCTTCCACATTGTAAACATGTACATAGGTATGTGTCGCTAAAATCACTGGTTATCAAACCGAACATTACTTTACATATGTCTTCCTGATGGCACTGTTGTTTCCGAAGGCACATATGGCATAATGGGGTCTCTTTTCATATTGCCACCAAATCGAGTGCAAATTGATTGTAACTTCCATGTTAGTTAACATCTCATCAGGCAAACGGGAGGTACGTAAACAAGACTCAAGAGTGATGAATGGATAAATGTGTACATCGAATGTAAAGTCAAACTTACGAAGGCAAAATATATAGTTAGCCGGAAAGTTCCAATCCTGGTTAGAGTCGGCGCATACAAATGTTTTCGAATTCGTTCCATCCGCAAACACGTGGTTTGCCTTACACGTGGAGTTACAAGAAAGCCCAGTTTCTGTCTGCACACAACTCCTATCCGCGTTTTCATCCGGATATAACGCTTCTTGGAAACATTTTCCAGCTGAAATATGAGTTTAAATACTATAAATATAGCTCTTTTTGTGAGAGAACGGTTTTGGGCCTCAAAAAGGAAGATTTGCTTTATCGAATGGCCGGCTACTGGTGTTTGTACATAGTGTCAATAGGTCTTTTTCTGATTTCAAGATTTGAAAATACATTTTTAATAACCCAAACCAACCCAAATAGGTTATGCAGGTCAACCTACATATGCATGGCAGAGAAAGACTATTGATTCGGCACGAGATATCTAAAGGCATGTGTGAAAATCAGCCTGCATGGTGGTACGAGTTAACAGTTTATCGCTCAAGATAGCCGACTCGATGTTTATATCACATCCTTGCCTAAAAGTTTGTACATGGATATACGTTATTAAGAGCCTTAAACTACCGCTATCCATAAATAGCAACACATCTGGACGCCGACTTGATGGTTTATGCTAAGAATTATACCATGAAAAACATACATTTATCTAAACATAAGATTTTCTTCTTAAAAACGTGTGATTGATAGTTTGTATTAAAAAACACGTTATAGAAAACATAAAAGTATCTACCCATAAAAAGCAACAACTGTGTTATCGAAATTGGCGGAATCTATGGTTTGTATTAAGAATCATAGACATCAGTACATACAAACATTTATCTATTTATACACGTGTTGTCTTTTGGATGCACGGATGTCTATAGTACATGATTAGGAAGTTATACAAATAATTGTTTATTGGTAATAACCCACACGACTTGGTGATTTGTATCAAAACAATACGATTCAATTGATTTACAAACATATATTCATAGAAAGCTCTTTATCTTAAGGACATGTTCTACAGTTTTTTAAGAAAATAATCCTTTCATAGAATTTTCTAAATTTTTGATATGTTAATCAAAATTCTATTGTGAATTCAAAAATGAAAAGAGAAATGCAGGTCGACGGGTTAGTTTTTTCGTAAAATGACATGTTAACAGTTTGGGGCAAAAAGGTCAAAATGACCATACCATCTTCAAAGGTAATTCAATAATTTCTGGAATGTTTATTAACACAAACAATATGAATTTATCTATATACAATACTTTATAGTTCAATGTTTTCTTCAAATTTTTACAATCGGAACAATTTTTGTGATCCAAATCAGTTTTTCAAATTTTTGTATTTGTCAAAAAAAAAATGAAAATTGATATGTATATTACAAATAAATGAAGATAATTAGAAATTCCTTTCATAGAATTTTCTTATATTTCAGTATGTGAGGTAAAATTGAATCTTGAAATACAAAATGCCAAAAAAAGTATATGTTGACTAGTTAGTTTTTCTGTAAAATGACAGTTTCCATGGTAACCGTATTTGAAAAACATTTTTAAAAACGATTGAAATAATGTTAAACGTTAAAAATAGAAGCTGGGGGCTTAATTTGCATGAGAAATATATAATAATGTTAATAACCTTCTGAAGTTGCATGGATAACATGATCAATCTTTGTAAAAAATTGCCTACAGTAAATTTCACCCGAATAAAAGTTTATCCGACTACTATGCAAATACCTCTTCGGTAACAGATTATTATCTCCCTTTGATGCGCAGATGAAGTGCGCAGATAAAACTACCGAGAACGTCCTTAACAAGAATTTGCTGATTTGATTAAACTGATTAACATATACTGTGGAACATCAATTTATCTATCGGTATAACGTTCTTTTTTGAACAAAGATTTCGCCTTAAGAAACACATCAAGGGTTTATAAGAATATCCGTTCATATTGTACAAAACAATCGATGATATAGATCCTCCCATTATTTCAGTTAAAAACAGCTTCGGATACCTTTATATCTGTAAATAATGTCTTTTTTTCAGTACTTTCAGCACTTTTATTCATTACAAGATTGAGCTGTTTAATAATGGGTATACATTCTTCAAATTCAAAATCCCGCCTTTTATAGAAATATGATAAAAGAAATAGATAAACTAAATCAAAAAATCAAAACCAATCTGGATACTATAACTAACTTCAGAGATAAACGGAACCAAATTATATATGGGAGAATCGTTATATCTAACACAATTTAAAATGCCTTTATACAAGGCCTGGATCGACTCTTGCTTTATATTCATTGACGATATTATTGACAAAGGCAATATTAGATCTGCATACATACTTTCTAAATTATCAAATAAAACAAATTGGATCTCAGAATTTAAAAACAGTCTTTGCCAACAGCCTGGAAACACCTTTTGAATTCAAACCAATCATGCAAACCGAAAATAGAAATCACACTCAGTACTAAGATAAATAACATAAATATATTAATGATGCAACTAGTTAAAACATTATACGAGTATAACCAACACATAAAAGATAAGTTTGAACGTCCATATGTCCATGATCATCGAGAAAGAGATCTCAACAACAATATCAATTGGAATTCATCTTATTTTAAGATAATCGTATGAAGCAGTTAAGATAATATTACTATTCACAGAATCTTAGCAATTAACGAGAATCTTTTCAAGTGGAAAATAGAAAATAGGCCCCTATGCCTTCTCTGTAACGAACTCGACGATAACGAACATTATTTCATTCGTTGTAAATATCTTGAAGTATTTTGGTCTACGATCGAAAAAGCATTAAAAAGATGTGATTATCATAGTTCGTTTAAAAAATTAGAACATTTGATTTTTGGTTATATATTACAACTAGCAAAATATCATCATGTTGATGTTCTTTTAAATAGTATCTCCTATTGCATATACAAAACATACTATTTAATTGAAAGGAGAACTAAACCTTTTAATTTGACACAAACCCTATTTAATGATACCATCGTAACAATAAAGTACTTTGAAAGCAAATGGATTAAAATCCCATTTCTATAAACATTCTCAAGCTGTCTGTAGTTTATATCTTACAACTATTGAATATCACACTTTTCCAGCCCTTTATTATGTTGTTATGCTTTAGGTTGTTTCTCTATACATGTGGTGTTTGAATTTATTTAAATAAATGAATTGTTGAATGACAATTGAAAGACAAAACACATACAAATGACAGATAACCTACCTTCAAAATGTATCATAAACGTGCATTCGCTTCTTCGCTCGAACTCGTCTGTTACGGATACAGCAGCAATTTGACTCGTGCCAATTTGTCCCACAGTCCTTTGGATAGTTGCTGGACTTACGGATCTACTGACATCAGGGTCCATGATTGTTACAAAATCCTGCACTTCTTGACGTCCGTCATC
>OX401406.1:363074-364728 GCA_947846245.1 Cerastoderma edule | reverse complement strand
TTAAATTGTAAAATGCAAACATGTAGTAATCGATTGAACTGGACAGTTGACAACTCAGATTCAAACACAAATCCCAAACCAGATAATTGTCGGAGGCTTGTTTTATAATGCACAGGTTCAATGCAAACTATAGTAAGTACTTGGTTTTTTAAATGGACTAACTACAGGCGCGGGAAGCACGTGACCAATGTTTACGATTTTATGTCCGAATAGGATGTCCGTGTCCAGGTTTTTTTTCACCTACTCTTGCTAACGTTAGCCAGATTGTGAGAACCGCATGACTTGACCATTAACTTTTCTGGTTCAGATGGTGTATGATAACCCATGCTTTATAACGGCGTTCCGTCTAACGTTCGGCAGGGAAATCGCAGTCGAAGACCGGCTGTTGTGGACCCGCGCACCCGTCGACTTCGGTGTCTCTGCCGGTGTCTCTGCCGACGTAAAACCGTTATATATCATGGACTATCATTTACCAACAGAAACGGAAAGTTGATGGTCAACTCGTGCTGGGTACACAATGTGACTGTAATGACTGTTTTTGTATAAAGTGTCCATTTGTCGCATAATTCAGAGTTATTTCTATATTGCTTCCGTGACCTAGTGGTAACAGGGATGAGCTCATAATACAGAGGCCAGCATATTTTTTTTTTCAGGAGCATACCACAGACAAGACGCTAGCCAACTCGTTCTTCCCTAGGACTGTACGAGAGTTGAACCTATTACCCACCAGCATTGTGTCTGCACCAACCCTGGATAGCTTCAGATTACTCTTCGCGAGGTAATCTGCCATTTTTATGTACGAACATGACACTGTATATAGTTTTAAAACATTTTCATTCATAATAATCTGTTTGCCACCACCATGCTCAATTAGAGCTAATTACGTTCCCTTTGAAAAACCAGCTCAGTATCAGGAAGAAGAAGAAAAATAATCAAAACAACCCTCTCAACATGGGTTCAGATGGCGGTAGATTGGCAATTATCAAGAGAGGGAAACGCACAAATGACAAACTGGATGTAGAAAGTTATTTCTCGTACTACCCAGCCCTTATGAGTAGATACACGCGGGAATAATTACATAACGAAGTATTTGTGATCGTGATGTTCAGCCAACTTAATCCTTTCCCAAACGCCAAATTTTCGACTGTCCCAAATTGAAAGAGTTTTCAGACGACACTTCAAAATGTCATGAATTTGAAGAATAATCTTCTGATAGGACTGACAACATTGTGGGAAAAGGAGAAATTGCTCATTAGGAGCATTTTTTTCCTTTTCCCACAATTTTCCCCAGGTTCCAGGGTCGTCTGCAACAAACTGGTCAAACGCCGCTATTGTTTGGTAAAGAGTAAACCGAATTAGATACATAAATGCATGGGTAAGGTAGATAATTCATATTTTCACGAGGAAATATCCATAAAAACACCACGCAGGATTCGCTTCCCTTTGCTACTCTGCAATACGGTACTGATAAGGGAGATCACTGCGTAGGAGAATGATATTCATACTGACAATCTGTGAAAATTGCCTCCCTTAACAGCCATTATGATACATGAACATACACACAGGTATCATTTAAACGATTATATTGTAAATTTTCATTAAAAGTATTATTATGATTAGAAGAAGCAGACGAAAAAGAAGAAGACAAAAAAAG
>OX401406.1:335574-360574 GCA_947846245.1 Cerastoderma edule | reverse complement strand
CAAACAAAAAAGGTCATATTGAGATAGGTTTTCTATATAAAAAAAGGGTTTGGTATGAATAAGTGTCGGTAAAGATATGTTAGAATAGGTTTCAAATAAAAAATGTATCGCACGAAGTCGGTTTTATGTTTCATGTTTCTTCTGTACATGAATCTTTCGTCTACATTCGAGTCGGGTAAAGCCCCTTTATTCATGCAAAATAATCTTCACAATCGATGTAAAATGAATTGATTCAAACTATATCAAAGTAATTTCCGGTTTTGTATGCATTAAGAATAATCAAATACAATTTTGGTTTGTATACAGGAAACATAATCAAAAACAATTAAAAGTCGTGACAATTTAGAATTGTAAGAATGTGTTAAACACGCAAAAACGATTGTTTCTGATAAAAGATGTAAAGCATCCCTTCAATCTTTTGAATTGAATGTTCTTATAAAAAAAATATTTTGTTTAAACAACATGCATTGCTTAATCCGTTACAAGAAAAACAACACCGGTGTTATAGCACATCAATTCATGTTGGAAAGGACTTTCAATAAGCTTTAAGCTTTCAGTCCAGTCCCACCCTCTTCTGTATGAGAAACTATGTTATAATTGAGAACTAAACATGTTCAAACTAACGATTTTGAGGTCAACATAACCATATAGTTAGATATATTGAAACGTTCTGAATCAGTTTTCCATTCGGTAGCTATAGTTCATTAAATGTTATATCGGAATTTAAAAAGGAACCTGTATTGTTTCTACGACATTTTATTTTGACTTGTATTTTGACTCAAATGCGGCCAAATACATGTAGCTTTATCGTATCTTATAAAAAAGAAATAATAAATACTTTTATATGTTTGGATGTAGATTTTCTGAATTATAACGTTGAGTTCTCTTTTTTACATTGATCAGGTAAACTAAAATTGAATTTTGAACGCTACAATCGAAATCTTAAGACGGCCGACATTTATTTTCACCCATTACCAAACAATAATGATACTTGAACAGTTTGTAACAGATGACTATGGAAAATATTCTGGGAAAAAGGAGAAATGGCTGTAAATGAGTAATTTCTTCTTTTCTCAGATTATGCTCTGTCTCATCAGAAGATTGTTTTTCGATTTCATCACATTTTGAGATGTCGTTTGCAATCTCTTTCAAAATGAGGCAATAGAAAATTTGGCGTGTAGTAAAGGATTAGAGGGGGTAAGAGAGGGGGGATTTTCGGAAAACGTGTTTTAAGCATAAACTATCCCATAAAAAGGAAACTGTAAACTTCGGGTAAGTCACGATCGAACAATGGTACCCGTCTCAAGTTACTTTATGTATAAAAACCTCAACACTTCACAAAATGCGTTTTGAAATGAAAGTCATGTGTAATGTTAAGATCCAATTTGTAAAGGCCAACAGTTATCAAACATGAAAAGCGGCGTCTAATGTCTTCTTCGACATCGAATGAATTGACAAGTAAATGCAACATTTTGTTTTTCATTTATATTGCATACATTTTCTATTATTGTTCATTTGTATTTATACTGTACAAAAAACTGTATCGTTTACGTCTTGAATAAAACATTGTCATGTGTGGTATAAAAGGGTAGATATCCTGATACCAAGTTAATGATGGTCAACATTAGGTTAACCCTTGGAATGATGGGTAATTTTCTTAAAATAGATTTCTGTGTTTACTGCTTTCCTAAACCATAAGTATATGCATCCAGGAAGTGAAATTGAGCGTTATTGATCCGTCTTCAGTTGCAAGAACTTGTTACCAAATCGATGCAAAATGAATAGGTTTTAAACTTAAAAAAGTAAACATCATTTGACGAATTTGTTTGCACAAACTATTGCGATTTTTTAGCTATGTACGTGTTGAAGTCATTTTGGTAGTCTTATCAAACGAACGCATTTTAGTACATCAAACAGGTACATTTTAAGAACTTAAATTTTGTTTTTGTCAAATCGGGCTAAAAGCATTGTGGCTATTATGGGAAAAAAGTGCTTTTTACGCACAATTGCTCCACTTTTGTCACAAAGATTTATTAAAATAATCAGTCTTATATGTAACTCGGATGATCCAAGCTGTAACTGTGTATGATGAAATATCTACGTCTGGATCATTCGGACTATCTAATATGCAATAAAACGGATGCGCATTAAGTTAAGGAAAAGTTTTCACAGAGTTAAATAGTGTATGCCGTCATCTATCTGATGTCATGTTCATGAAGGGAAGGCGTGGTGCCGTATTTCACCTGGTTTCAACACCTAACAACTAACTTGTCACGTATGCATGGGACGACATCGATATTGGGAACCGGTAAGGCTCAATATAAATAAGGTTGTTGTTGTTTGTTTGTTTGTTTGTGCGTTTATCTTCCAAATTTGAAATCCCCTTCTGTTACAACGTGTTTCGTCGTATTCTGATTGTGCTGTTTTTCCTTTATCTTGTTTTATCTTGATTGTCTAATGGGGCATTCGCACCTGTCAGAAAGTCACCCCTTCCGGAGAAATGGGTTAACCCTTTACCAAACGCCAAATTGTCGCCTGTCCCAAATTGAAAGAGTTTGCAGACGACATTTCAAAGTGTGATGAAATTGAAAAATAATCTTCTAGTAGGGCAGAAAACATTTTCACGAGCAATTTTTCCTTTTCCCATAATATTTTCTAGATTCGTCTACAACAAAATGGTTAGATGTCGTTATTCTTTGGAAAGGGGTTAATGTAACCCGAACCGGAAAAAGTCAACCATCCTGGGATATAGAAATCCGATATGTAGACACACCTGTGTGACTGGTGCTTTCTGCGCTTAACTCATTACCAAACAATAACGACAATTAACCAGTTTGTTGCAGACGACTCTTGGAAACAATTGTAGGAAAAGGAGAAATTGCTCTTAACGCATAATTTCTCTTTTTCCCACAATGTTTTCTGCTCTATCAGAAGATCATTTTTTTTTTATTTCATCACATTTTAAATTGATGTATGCATCCTTCCAATTTGGGACAGTCAAAGATTTGGTGTTTGGTAAAGGGTTAAAGGTATACTAGTGCTCAGAAAAACATCAAAACCACGTAAAATGAGTTACAAAATATAATATGATATCGTGAAATCTAGCTAAACACCACAGGATCATGACAATATAACGCCTGCGCTATTCATTATCTATGTTTCAACTTCATTGTTTATATTCGAGAAACAACGAAAGTAGCAAGAAGCGCTCGGATTAACGATTTGCGATCGCCTGGTTAGAATAATCACGTGAAACACATAAGAGAACTGTTATTTATCAAAACCAACAACATGAACATTCAAAATGGAGAATTTATCGGGTTTCATTGGTATATTATACAACAACACAAAAACAAAATCGTTTAAACGACATTATATTTTGCCTTTCAAATCTTTTCATTAGTGGACAAGCACCTTTCAGACGTATCGTGCTTCTTTGAACAACTCTATCCTTTGGATGCACTTATATTCCCCTAATTTCATGACAAATTGACATTTTTTTTTACTTTATGTTTGCCGCCTGTTGTCGATGTCAGATTGAATCCGTACACGGTTTTATAAAGTTGCTATCCATCCATGTGTTAATTTTATAACGTTATTTTCGTAATGGCTATAAGTATGATTTGCGGTATTTTGTGATTAATGAACTCGAGTTGAACAATAAGGAAAATGGTTTAACGTACAAACGTTGCCTTAAAGTAGCAGTACACACTAACGGGCCTTCGTTTGGGACGACAGGTGCACGTCTGTTACGTCTCGCCTCACTGAGTCGCGAAAACAAAACTGACGAAAGCAATATACACGCTAAATGCATATTGCCTGTGACCCTCTAAAGCTATGAAAAGAAAATCTGAACAGTTATCACAAAGCTTAACCCTATCGGTCATCAACACGGCAAAAAAGCATGTGCCCGAGGCTCAATTTTGACATATTTTCTACTTCTGTATAGATTTATCTGCGAATACAGGAGGTCCATCGCCACTATTTGGGCTTTCCACACAGCCTAGGCATACAACTTATCCACATAAAAGTGGTACACGACCACGAAGATGTTTTGCTATCGTCCAAGGTATGTACCTGAAAAATGCACTAGATTGATGCCCTTTTCGGTGTTTTTCCCAAGCAGCCAATAAGTTCCCGTATTGACACGTCCAATGCAGAAATGTGTGTAAACCAGCATATTCGAATTCTTCAATATACCTTACTAAAACTTTATAATGCCATTTACATTCAATAAAAAGCATAACAATGTCTCAGCACTACTTATTAACACATTTAAATGAAAAGCTCTTCGGTAAAGCCATGTCTTTGTTAAAATGTTTGTAAAAATACTATATAACATGTTACCTTTATAATGCTAAAAAATCTTATAATGTGATGTTATGTCATGATCAATAAATTTTCCTTCAAACAGGTTGGAAGGCCCTACCAATTCGAAACTAAAGGTCAATTAGTGTTTTCTAACCCCCAAGGTCCTTGACCTAATCAAACAGGTCAGTCGGTGAAAGGATGACCAGCGTAAATGGCTGGGTACAATATACAAGATGATTATCAGCGATAAAATCGCTAAACACCAACACCCTTCATGACAAAGATGGAGATAAAAGGGATAATCAACTCCTTGTCCCATTGTGGATTCCACCAGTTAATGTTCGTGTATATACATATTTTGTTGGGGGGGGGGTGGGGGTGCGGGAGGGGTCTTTCATTTAAATCCGATGTTTTTTACAGGATATTCTTGCCCTTACGGTGTTTTAATGAGGTATCAAATATGTTTGACAATTATTAATTTGCGTGATAAGTTGTCTGGATCCTTCATTTAATTTTAAAGATAATTTGTTTCTCACTGCTTCTCATACAATCTCAAACATTTTGATACCTTACTGAGAGACGTCATATGCTCCAAAATACCTTATTTCTTCTTAGTCTTTTAGTTTTCTTGTTCACTTGTTCATTGTTGGGGATCTTATGGAAGATTGTCAGTTTAAATTGTCAAATAGGATTCCTCGTTAAATAAAGTCGTTATTATTATTATTATAATTATTATTATTATTATTATTATTATTATTATTATTATTATTATCATTATCATTTTTATCATTATCATTTCGATTGTTATCCAAAATATGTCACGAGAATTGGTTGTTATCAGGTTGAAAAACACGTTCGAAGAAAAGCAGTTTATCACGTCCATGACGTCATTCACACGTTCTATGACGTCATTCACGCGTATGGATAAATTTGCGATTACAAACATTTTAGTGGGGAGTGCAAAATTGCAGCCAGAACGTTTAGGCAAAGGAATGGTAAAAGAAAGTAGTCCCGTCAAAACTGATATCACAACTAGTGATGCCAAGGCATTTTTGATATCATCACTAGTGATGATATTCAATGTGGCAAAATTAAAAATTTATACACTGAGAAATCCCTGTATTTCACTGATAGGTATATAATAAATAGAGGATAATCAACTCCTTTCGATTGATATCAAAAACATGTCACGAGAATGGGTTGTTATCAGGTTGATAAAACGAGTTCGAAGAACGAATTTTTTCTACATGATAACAACACATTCAAGTGACATATTTTTGATATCAATCGAAAGGAGTTGATTATTCTATTTATTTTATTCCACTATATAAAATATATTTGCCAAAATACCTTCATAAACGCCAAATTGAATATAAAATGGGAGGAGCAAAGCAATAAACAACGCCCATGACGTCATTGTTGCGTCCTATGACGTCATTCACGCGTATGGATACATTTTAGAACACAAGCATTTTAGTGTCGTGTGCAAAGGTGCAGCAATGACTTTTATGCAAAGGAATGGTGAAAAAGTAGTTCCGTCAAAACTGATATCATCACTAGTGATGATATGACTTTTTGATATCATCACTAGTGACGATATTCACTGTGACAAAATTGAAAAATAATACGCTGAGAAATCCCAGTATTTCACTGATAGAAATATAATGAATAGTTTTTTCCCTTTATACAGATATAGCCTCTTTCTGTATCGTGACTAAACTAATCTGCTTACAAATGGTCAAAAGTTTCTCCTTTATTTTAGAAATTTCGTTCGTGCTCATAAGTGTCGAAATACTCGAATTAAACCCTTCGACATATGGGTTGTGAAAATTCAGCTTACGTGGAATTCGAACGGGTAAAAATGGTTCGATATAAATACTTATTCGACAACGGGAATTTCGACACAGAGAAGCGGATTTGTATGAATGTGAAGAACAAACGCATTCTGGGCCGTGTAATTTCCTCGACAAAGAGAAGTTCGACATGAAGACGTGTTACTGTACTTGTTTATAGCCCAGACTTTAAGTAAAATAATTGGGCCTTAATAATAGGTGTAAATATGACAAAACACGTAACAAAGCCCCTTGTCAGAAATGAATTGTTTCGTCATACCAAGCAACTACTATGCGTGACGTGGATTCATTGTTTAAAAGCCAAGCGGCCTTTGTAAACACATGTTTATAGTCATTTGTGTAAACCTGTTCTTTACAGTATGGGCTGCCATTCAGTTTGTTATTCGCTACCCATTCAGAATAACGAGATCCGGTAGATTCAATCGACTTTGGCGATATTGTAGATGTTGTTATACAATAGTATGTGCATGTCCGTCATGTTCAAATCAAGTCGATCGCTTAATTTCAGTCACATCATGATATTAATATTACATATTATTTGAAGATTAATGGGTCCTAGCCTAGTACTGGTGCACCCAGGATTGTCAAAGCATAACTGAATTTTCTTTTGACACGGCGTTAAAACCTATGAAAACAATGTAAATGACTAATTGTGAGAAAAAAGTATCGAATTTTGGTGTGAGTAGGGTAATCGGTTTATATGAGACCATTTCTCAAATATTAAAGTCGCTTGTCAACATATATGAGAAAGTTTTGAAAGTTTAAGATTAATTTCTTTAAGACTGCACAACAGCTTTACTGCTGTATGATTTGCACTATAGACCAGTCATTGGAAGTAATATAAGATCGCTTTTGATTTTTGAAATCAGCGAAATAACATATATTTGTATCCAAAAGCGTGGAATTGCAACTGAGATCATCAGCATTTCAACTATTCATACTAAGATAGACTGAAGCTTTCTTGATTGATTATGCCTTCATTAGCCATTTCCAATCGTATATCAAACAACAAATACAAAAGCTGCATAGTTTAAACGACAGTTTTTGACTTTCAAAAAACATCATCTGTGAACAAACATCTTTAACGATAATCTGAGTCCACCACCTTAACCACTGAACCACGCAGGACCCCATAAACAGTCAGAAAGCATGGCGATTACTCAGTGATTTTCTTCGAAGACAAGCTCTGTATCCTCCCCTTTTGAACTACAATAAGCGACATTGGTGCAGGTGTAGAGCATCGGGCTTTTATTCCGTGGGTCCTGGGTTCGAAGCCCTGTTAGGCGGAATGAAAATTGCCGTGACTAACCCACAAACCGACGAGATCACTGGTTTAGTATCCAGGAAGCAGTCATCAAGAGTGGCTTTGAGCAAGCTTTAAGCTTCCTTCACAATCGATGTAAAACAAAATTATGGTGAATACGCCCTAGATACCAACAAACCCGCCAATAAAAGTCGCGCTTACCATGACAAAGGTTTTGTAATTAAACCCGTTAAAATCAATGAGCGCACGGAGGCAATAAACAATTCTATATTCTATGTGTCCCCGAGACCATATAACACACTAGAGCCCGACGTTCTATTAATAGGATTGTCAAACACGGAAGACATTATTATGCATGTATATACGGCCGAGATGAGCAAATACCTTTTCTATCTCAATGTTGTTTTATTTCTTTCATTGCCATCTGCGAAAAGGGTGTCTATCTTAACCCTTTCCCAACCAACATATTCTCGACTGTTCCAAATTGAGAGAGTTTGCAGACGACATTTCAAAATGGGATGAAATTGAACAATATTCTTCAAAAAGAGCAGACAACCTTGTGGGAAAAGGAGAAATTGCTCGTCACGAGCAATTTCTCCTTTTCCAACAATGTTCTCCAGAGTTGTCTGCAACAAACTGGTCTAATGTCGTTATTGTTTGGTGATTGGCTAAGTCCCGTGTGTTAACTGAACCCTTAATAAGTTACTGTGCGTCTCCACTTACGTTCTATAAATATCTCCATATATAAATGACAGGCTTTTCTGTAGAACCATTCTATTTTGCAATGGAGTAGAGATCTCACGTCAATAAACTAGACGGCTCGATGTTTTGAAACATGCTATCTAAGGTGTCTGTCTTATTTCCCAAACGTCAGATTTTCGACTGTCCCAAATTGAAAGAGTTTGCAGACGACATTTCAAAACGTGATGAAATTTAACAATATTCTTTAGAAAGAGCAGAAAACCTTGTGGGAAAAGGAAAAATTGCTCGTCACGAGCAATTTCTCATTTTTCCACACAGTTTTTTAAATCGTCTGCAACAAAGTTGTCAAACGTCGTTATTGTTTGGGAAAGGGTTTAACCGTTCATTCCACACAGGGATTTTGTGACAGATTCCAATCGATGACAATCAAAGCTTACAGGACAACAGAATATAGCACTAATAGATTACGCAAGTTTGGTTGAATCAATTGTGACAAAAACAGATAGATTTTTCTAAAAGGAGCAACGATCCATTTTTTTCTAAATAGAAAATCCAGTAAAAGTACGATTTGGGTACGCTCAATAGTCAAACATTTAGGAAATGCGTTAGGAATAAATGGATAGAAAAATACAGTTCTTTATCAGTTTGTTTTGTATATACAAATGTTTAATTCATATACAGAAATGCATGTATTTTAATAATTTATCTAGATATTTCAAGTGTTTATTGATATTGTAACCAACTAAACATACAAATCTGCAGTATTAAGGTAATAACACACAAAAAAGTATAAAAACTGTTAAAAATCACTAACGTTTTATACGGAATTGCTTTTTTGTGATAATCTGTTTCTATTCTCGATCAAATTTTGTTTAAATCAATATATTCATTTGAAAAATATTTAGACAATGAACGGTTTATTACGTTTAATTAAGCATTTATCTATTAATTGGGAAACTCGAGTTTCAACCGGAGTTCGAAAGGAAAGTCATTCTTAGTGTTACTTGACTTTTCGGAATACATATTAAACCTTCTTGTCTACGTCGATATATACGAACACATGATATGTGATATTTATACTTGTGTCACAATGGTCTCCGACAACTGTTTTAAATGTGCTTGTTCACAAAAGAAACACTTTGAAAGTCAAATAAAATGTTATTGGAACAATACAATTTTGTCTTGTTGTTTGACAGGCAATTAAAAAACAGTTTTTAAAAGAATGATTAGATTAGGAAGCGACACCTTATGTAGGTATGTACAATCTATATGAAGTAGACCTCAAAAGTGATGTCACACTTTTGGATTAAAATGCATGTTAATTCACTTTATACACATTTAAAAGAATAAAAGATAATCCAATTTTGATTCCAATGAATATCATTCAGTACTTTTCATATAACAATATACAGCTGTTGTTCAGTTTTGACGAAAATTATTTACAACTTCCATATTTCCTTACATCTGTGAACAAGCATGTTTAGCGAAACTGTATTCGTTCATGTCTTTTGTCGTACTATGTAAATTCCGATTTGTACCAAACGCACATGATAATTTTGAAATATGGACTTAACGTTGAATTCAAGCAGAACACACGCTAATTATGTGCAACAGTAGACCAAAACATGCCCCATAAAGCCCACATTATCATCTCCGATTCCACCCTAGTAGTAACAAAAGTTAGATTAGCAGATTGGAATGCAAATTCCCCGGCTATCCTCCATGACCATTAACGTTCATTTTGTTTTCACTTAAAAATCTTACGCAAACAAATATATATAACCTGGCACTTACCTGTAAAACACAAATTGTCGCACAGACTGCGAAAAATAGCTCCGAAACCCTCATATTCCAACCACAGAGCAGTGTGGAATGCGTGTGTAAAGCTAACAGGGCCCTGTTTATACCCGATAGAAACACCCCTGTCTCGTTTTGAAACCTTCCCGGGTGTGGTAAAAAGAATATCGGGTAACATTTGCCTTAACCCATTTCCAAACGCTAACGACATTTGACCAGTGTGTTGCAGACGACTCTTGAAATAAACATTGTGGGGAAAGGAGAAATTGTTCTTAACGAGTAATTGCTCCTTTTCCCACGATGTTTTCTGTTCTATCAGAAGATTGTTTTCCAATTTCATCAAATTTTGAAATGTCGTCTGCAAACTCTTAACATTTGGGACATTAGATAATTATAAGCTTTGTACAGGGTTAAAGGGGGTATGCCATATCTTGTTTTGACGGGGTATAATTTAGAATTTAATTATTGTTTGCCAGTTTTTGGCGTTACGATTATTTTTTTGAACTGGCGCATATGCATTTTTATAGTTTATAAAACCAGTCAATGGATAGGATCTTTAACTATATCCGAAAAAGGAAATTATCATAAGTACTTTGATTGTGAATATTTTACACGATTTTGTTATGGTTGTCTTCGGCCAATCAATAGACTTGTTAAAGGCACGTTAAGTGATACGAGTACAAATGAATTACTGAAAACATATATGGATTGTATGTATTATGTTCGTGAAAATCATGAAAATGTATTTATGAATGCTATGAGAACCTATTAAATAAACTCCCCTAACATAAGATATCTTTTGCTTGAAATAACGTTGACTCCAATTCAATTACAGTGAACCCTCGTTTATCCGGACCCCGATTATCCGGATGTCTCGCAATCCGAACGAAATTGTAAGGTAACGGAAATATTTGACCAGTTTGTTGCAGACGACTTTTGAAAACATTGTGGGTAAAGGAGAAATTGCTCGTGACGAGCAATTTCTCCTTTTCCCACAATGTTTTCTGCCATATCAGAAGATTATCTTTGAAGTTCATCACGTTTTGATATGTCTTCTGCAAACTCTTTCAATTTGGGACGGTCGACAATTTGGCGTTTGCTAAAGGGTTATAAGTATATACCGCTCATACAGACCGTTTATGTCTTAATGTGAATAAGAACATGCTCTGCTTCATTAGTCCGAATTATTCGGTAAACCGGACATTTTGTTGGTAACGGACATGTTCGGATAAACGAGGGTTCACTGTATGTATATAAACACTCTGTTTGTTTTCATGTTTCCAATAACGAATTCTTATTGACCGGTTCAAAATATTGTGTATCACGTGACCAGGCTAGAGGTGAAGAAACAGACAATCTGCATTATAAAACGGACTTATCTGGGGTTTTCGGGTTGACTTCCACATTTCAGTTGTGCTGATGGTTTATTAAGTGAAAACCATTTGAATTTGACCAAGAGTTTACCAAATAATATACATGAAGTTTGATATAGTATTAATATCCTTTCATGAGCCTTTAAGGCGGAATCGATCAATAAGGGGATGTTTCGCTACTCTGTAAGAAATAGAGAACCTTCTACTTTATTTCTGGGAAATAAAAAGGAAATTTCATTGTTTAACCCTCTACCAAACGTTCTTTGCTTGCGTAGTACAGTCCCTTTGAAACTGTCTAATCATGTAATCTCAAAAATAGTTGTTGTATAACACGGAATGACCTTAGCCCTGGGTAGTTTAAATGGCAATTATATGTGACAAAGAATTCGAATGACAGAGTGTTGATATTTGACTAGACATGGATACTTCATTGAACCATATGGCCCAAGATTCAATGGAATCAGAAACAGATTTTTATAGAGCCGGAGCATTGTGACAAGGGGTGATTCGTAGGTGGTGCAGGGGTGGAGCGTCGGTATCTTTTGCCACGAGTCCCGTGTCCGATCCCCGTCAGCGGTGGCGAGGTAGAAATTCCAGGGACTAGCCCACAAATATGTACGTATGATAGGCAGCCGGTGGTATAACAATGTGCAGTGATGGTACATATACTCTGTAAACAAATACCACCACCATTGAATATTTGACAGGGTACCGTTGTGTGGTTGTTTTGCCATAGATGTACATGTATACGACTCACTCTTAAGCGTTAGTGTTAGTACATGTTTTCTGAATAACCTTCCAATGCTAGGCTAGCAAACGTTTCTTGCCATACGACACGGCACGATGCATAGCTGAAACGTACTCTTGAGCACTAATTATAGTACATGTTCTCTAGATAACCTACCAGCACAAGGGTCCCAAATGTGTCTTGTCATAGGATACGGCACGATGAATTAATGATCGCAATCAAAACTCGAACCGGGGGTTTACCGGTCTCAAATACCCAAGCGATAACCTCTATGCAAATGCTGGTCCCCTTTTTATGACTAAACATTAGTAAAAGTCAATAGATTTCTTGTACTTTGGTTTGTCGTGATTTTCTATATCAATTCTAGCTCTACGCAGATTTTCGATTAATTCACCACGTATTGTATATAGGGGTAAAAAGGTAAATGTTTGGTGTCAGTCTTCTGTGACGGTTATCTGATCCGGTAATGACACCATCTTTCGTTTCTCCCTGTTAGGATTTGACATTTAGAGTGCTTCTTTACAGATGTAAATAAAGTTTGGAAGTTTATTTCTCCAAAACTGTCCAACGGCTGTACTGTTACATGAAGCGCAATGAAGAATATGCATTCAACCCACGTCTAGATCGTTTTCAGTGTCAATGTCTATTCATTAGATTAGTCTAAATCCGACATATGGCTATTGAGATTTATCCTGTCACTAGTGCCATTTTGGGACCGATAACTAGGTGCCGTATACTATTTGTGATATCCGGCACTAACCATATAACACATGCACGTGACGAATCATGACGTCATAAGAACGCCATGACGTCATGTAAACATCATTCTCTACTTATTGTTCCCTTTTTTTCTCGTGTTTTATTTACATTTTGTTTGTTTGAAAGAATACATGAAGGTAACAGGATAAATAGAATAGATGGTTGGTGTCTTTGAATGGGAAAAGTTATCGGGCTCGGCTTCGGATTATTATCCGTTTCGCCTTCGGCTCACCGGATAATATTCCTAAGCTTTGCCCGATAACATTTCCGATTCACGACACCAACCATCTATTCTCTATATATCGAGTTCCATTCGATTTAAGCCTCTTTGCTAGTTTATTGCAAAATGTGTAAGAGTACCATATATTCCTTATACATTCCAGGGTTGAATTACAAAATGTATTTAAATTGTTAATTATTCAGTTGTATTGCCAAGGCTATCTGAGTTGCCTTAAAGGGACTAAGTCAGAGATTTGTGGTTTGGGAGTAATACACATTTACCGTTGTATATGAACAAATATTGTCTCTAAACTAAAGACCATCTTTTTCTAAATTGATAAAATTCCGTGCTGTCGATAAAAACGTGAAATAAGCTTTCGCACATGTCGGTGCCATTTAATTGTAACGAACCGATCAAATGAACCTCCCAAAGACACAAACACATCCGATCAGTGAAAAATACTGCCGTAAACTGATCTGTTGTGTTGTGTATATATATATATATATATATATATATATATATATATATATATATATGTTCTCTTCAACAATGCGTTAGGTTCCCTAATTTGCATAAACGTTCATAGCTCCAACCTCCGAGAAGACTCTTTCCGAGTCTTGGTCCCTGAAAAATATGTGGGAAAGGCAACTCAGAAAGGAGAAGAAGTCATCCCCCCCTACCATCCCCCCACCCCCATCCCCACCCCGCGCGAACCGAGCAAATGAACCTCTCAAAGACACAAACACACCCAATCAGTGAAAGAAAAGTGTCGTTCACTGAGCTATTGGGTTGTCTATATATATACCAGCACGTTCTCTACAATAATACATTAGGTTCCCTATATCTATAATGTGCATTAACGTCCAACGAACGTTACACTATAAATAAAAGCAGGAACTACATCTTACGCACCTTGCAAGCATCACGTGACAAGAGCGGCAACACCTTTCAAAAGACCCACGTGACGATAATATCTGAAATAGCACCTCTTATTCTAAGTTGTTCTCGTTTGTTTAAAATAGATACCCGTTTAAACGGTTTGAATATCTTAAATATAAATGTCGCTAACTTAAATATAAATGTCGCTATCTTTTCTGGACGGTTATGTGCGATGTTGGAAAACTGTCTATAATCTAGTCTTATTTTCCTCGAAATAATCTCTGTAAACATTGTATCAGTAGAAGACAACTTATTCTAAAAAGTTAAAAAAAAAAAATATGTGAGACAGTCCTTTTAATTCTCTCTCAATGAATGTGTAACTTTATACTTCACTTCCTGGTCTATTGAAACGAATGCTACGTTCTGTGTGTTAAAGCAATGTCCCCCTAAACCAAGTAAAATACACTCAACGACATCAATATCTAAAATCAATGCAGCTTGCAATGTTAATCCGCAATGCGTGATGACTCAAAGGTACATTGAGAGCATCGTGAAAATTAAATCGGTTGCTCATTATGAACTTGTCTCCAATTTCGTCGCGATGTTAAATATTGTCGACGAAGGCTGACACGATGTAACATTCCTCCCTATTAAGGGGAAAGAGTTAAGCGAAACTCAAAACATGTTGACATATTCATATTTGTTTGCCTTTTATACAAATTTGCCAATTTTTATATTGAGTGGCGTGCCTTTCATAAGCATTGCATGAATGTATATTGCCAATAACACGTTTATAAAACTGTCTCTTAACTAGTCTGCCTTCTCGTAATCATTCTGACATTCCATATTAGGTTTAAATGTATAACCTTAACTCCGTATAATTGAAATTCCATCTGTCTCTCTTCCTGCCTGTCTCTCTGTCTTCTCCCTTTATTTCTGTCTCTCCCTATCTCTCTCGTCCTTTTTTTATCTTTCTTTCTTTCTTTCTTTCTTTCTTTCTTTCTTTCTTTCTTTCTTTCTTTCTTTCTTTCTTTCTTTCTTTCTTTCTTTCTTTCTTTCTTTCTTTCTTTCTTTCTTTCTTCTCTTCTCTTCTCTTCTCTTCTTCTCTTCTCTCTCTCTCTCTCCCTCTCTCTCTCTCTCTCTCTCTCTCTCTCTCTCTCTCTCTCTCTCTCTCTCTCTCTCTCTCTCTCTCTCTCTCTCTCTCTCACCTCTCTCTCTCTCTCTCTCTCTCTCTCTCTCTCTCTCTCTCTCTCTCTCTCTCTCTCGCTCTCTCTCTCTCTCTCTCTCTCTCTCTCTCTCTCTCTCTCTCTCTCTCTCTCTCTCTCTCTCTCTCTCTCTCTCTCTCTCTCTCTCTCACACACACACACACACACACACCCACACACACACACACACCCACACACACACCCACACACACACACACACTCTACTTACGTTTCTTTTTGCCCCTTTTTGGCTTTCCGTTCGACTAAGTTTCGCGACGCGATGTCATATAAAGGAATGAGATAACAATCTAAAATCATATACACATCTCTTTATTGTGAACATCTATAATGGATTCATACGACGGCTAGAATCTATATCCCCTTTTATGAATAAATAACATTACATATACTATTTCAAAATGCCCAAGTTATATAATATAAGGTTAGAAAGAACATTCTGGAGTAAGGAACTGATCTAATTTGTAGCAAGTTCCATTACATACTAGATACTATTTCAAAATGCCCAAGTTAAATAAAGGTTGGAAGAACATGTTGGCGAGAGAAACTGATCTAATTTGTAAAACGTTCCTCTACTCTATATCAAACCTTACAATCCAATTCGCATATTTTAAGCCATATCGGATTCGGCGAACGATCCAAACTGTAGGCAACAGCACACGACTCACGTATCAACAAACCAATAACTTATGTACTTATGTACATCAGCGTAACCCTTTCAAAAACAATAACGACATTTGACCACTTTGTTGCAGACGAATTTAGAAAACATTGTGGGAAAGGACGAGCAATTTTTTCTTTTCCCACATTGTTTTCTGCCCTCTCTGAAGATTTCATTTCAATTTCATCAAATTTTTGAATGTCGTCTGTAAACTCTTTCAATTTGGGACAGTGGAAAATTTGTCGTTTGGTAAAGGGTTAAAAAAGAAAAGTATGAACAAACAAATAACTTATCCTAGATAGTTTCTCTCAAAGAACAGCAAAGCTGTTGTTTTGTATTGTTAATTTCTTTCAAATTAAACCAAAAAAATACACATACATTATCAAATTATCAAATATGTAAAGCATTCGTTCAAAATCATGACTAATTATGAACCAAATCCGAGTATCTTGGACACACAAAGTCTTACAAAGATTGCAGAGGTGCACCAAAATCCTTCGGACTCCTCTATCATAGCTGTGATCGAGTGTACGTCCAAAACGCTGCGACAGCAAGTTTGCGTGTGTTAATGTATCATTTTTTGAAATTATAAACATTTTTGTCTTTCCACGGTCCCATCTGATAATTTCAATGTACCATATGAGGGACCAATTAAGATTTATAATCAGTGTTATTCAGGTTTCCCTTCAGACAGACGTTATAGGTGCGTAATAAAAACATTGGCATATATAAAAATTCAAAATTTGAAAAGTTAAAGGTAATTATTTGCTAACTCCCAGTCAAATATCGCCTGTATTAGCTAAGAAGATCTGAACTATCATGTAAGTTTTTAAAACCTTATAAATTGTTGAATCTAGATACACGTTTTTCTTTGCTTGAATTGTAGTCAAAATAATTCGACTTGATGCTTGAATTGTAGTCAAAATAATTCGACTTGAAGATTGCTTTTTATTTTCCTGATGGGGCAATCTATATTGCCCGATACAAAAAATTCTCAATATCTTCCGATCTCATCAGATTAGTTATATTATTTGAAATGCAACTTCCTGCTTAGTTTATTTTGCCTCAAGGTTTACGCTCAAGGATTTGTTCCCATGCAGAACGGTTCACCAATGACACTCACAAATTAACGGTAATGTATATTCGTGTTGGTTCAAAATCTTTAGCCATCATCGAATTGATGGCACGCCCCTCAATGAACCCACAATTATCCCTTGCCCTTTTACATCGAAAAGTTGTGGGTCGGATCCTTCTGCCCGTACCCTCGAAAATCTACGACTTCGTTTTTAAACTTACAGCTGCTTGTTTGCAGACGTGAAGCGATTTGGAATTGGAAATAAGTTGCTTTAACCAGAGACATAGATATTGAACCCTTTACCAAACGCCAAATGTTCGACTGTCCCAAATTTAAAGAGTTTAAAATTTTAAACATTTTAAAATGTGACGAAATTGAAAGTGAATCTTCTCATATGGAAGGAAACATTGTGGGGAAAGAAGAAATTGCTCATAAAAAGCAATTTCTCCTTTTCCCACAATGTTTTTCAAAGTCGTCTGCTTCAAACTGGTCAAATGTCATTATTGTTTGGCAATGGGTTAAGAAAGCACATTGGCTGTAAAAAAATCTTTTTTATTATACGCACTGGAGAATAGCCATGGGAATCAAATAAAGTATATATTTAAGTATTAATCAATTACCAAACAGTAACGACATTTGAGAACTCTGTTGCAGATGACTCTGGAAACTATTGTTGGAAAAGGAGAAAATGCTCAAAACAAGCACTTTTTCCGTTTCCGACAATATGTTCTACCCTATCAGAAGATTGCTTTTCAATTTCATCAAATTTTGAGATGTCGTCTGCAAACTCATTCATTTTGGGACAGTCGAACAGTTGGTGTTTGGTAAAGGGTTAAGAGCATTTATACAGTGAATTGATTATGTATTCAAATCCAGTGATGTTGCAGCGGCTTTTAGACCTACCATATATGGATTGTACATGCTTTGATATATTGACGCTTCCTGGATTAATTATGATTCAATAGCTAGTTTCAATTGTATATCATGCAAAATTGCAGAAACTGTATAGTATAAACGACATTTTTTTTTTCAAATGTTTTCATCCGTGAACAGAACCCTTTTAACCGTTTACCAAACGCTAATTTTTCGACTTTCTAAAATTGAAAGAGTTTACAGACGACATTTCAAAATGTAATGAAATTGAATATTAATCTTCTAGTAGGGCAGGAAACATTGTGGGAAAAGAAGAAATTGCTCATTAAGAGCAATTTCTTCTTTTTCCTCAATGTTTTCCAGAGTCGTCTGCAAAAAAAGCTGGTGAAACATCGATATTGTTTGGTAAAGGGTTAACTGATATAGTTGCGCCTACATGCTCTTGATTTCAGTGTGTAATTGACACCAGACAACTCATAATAGGAAACATTTGAGATGCGCCATTTTTCTTTCATACAATACCCAAACTGTGTTCATTCTAACGACTTCCTTCATGAACACGATTTTTCACACATCTTCGACAGTAGGCTCACGAAACCAATGTGGCAGAAAAACTTATTTGGGTAAAAGACCTTATTTGAAACAATTATTTCTGATTTTGTGGCAATGGTTTCGTAATAATGTCAAAAATAGGATATTATTTGTTTTCTCTTTATCAATCAGATTTGCAAGAGCTCTAATATTAAACCAGTCGCAAAACATAATATGAGAGAAAGGTCATTGTGAGCTGCCTTAAGGAATGTGAATAAGATTATATAAAAAAAATGTCGGGAGAACGAAAAAACTTCGCTTTAGAAATGCACCACTTATTATAGAATAAAAAGGGGAAATACTAAGAAAATACTAGAATTGGCTCACTTTAATCAAAACCATCATTTCTGTCATGTATTCAGCTTCTGCAAATGCTGGTAAAATCTCTTCATATAAGTGTATCATGCCTGAAACAGAATCCATGGATATGTCATACTATTATTTTATGTATAACGAAATGATTTAAGGGCAGCATATATCTTTTGTCATGGTGATTTTATGTAGTGTTGCGAAAAAGAAAACTGCTTTATCATTTAGCGTATTAAACCATTCCTGTCCGTTGCCTGTGTTTATGATGATCAAAGTGCTATTCATATAGTGCGTTTTTACCTGCTTCCGCAGTAAAGACATTGATCTACATACGCACGTGTACAATAATTGTTTAATTGTATGTACATATGTTAATAAATGTTATTGTTTATATGTTCATTGTAATGGACGATGAGCATTGCCATGCTCAAGTCCAATTTCGAAAATAGAATTTATGTTATGTTATGTTATGTTATGTTATGTTATGTTATTAAGTACTTTTCCCACAAAGAATTCACAAGCATTTTAAACGTTCTATATTTCAACCCCTGACTCCATAAAAGCTCCCATTGATGGATCAGAAACCATTGTGTAGAAAAGAGTAAATTGCTAACAATGAGTAATTTGTGCTTTTGTCGCAATGTGTTCTAACCAATATGAAAGACGGAACTGTAATATCGACATGCCATATTTTACTATTGGTCGTTTCTTTCAATTTGGACCTTTGACGTGTTTGCCTCTTGGGGAAATGGTTACTTAACCCATTACGAAACAAAAACGACATTTGACCAGTTTGTTGCAGACGACTCTAGAAAACATTGTGGGAAAAAGGAGCAATTTCTCCTTTTCCCACAATGTCTTCTGCCCCATGAGAAGACTATTTTTCAATTTTATCACACTTTAAAATGTCGTCTGCAAACTCTTTCAGTTTGGGACTGTCAGAAATTTGGCTTTTGGTAAAGGGTTAAGAGAATTAAAAATGATTGTAATTTGCTTCCAATGACTATTCTCCAGTTTTGTTTCCTTTATTAGTTGAACAGTCAAACCGTTTCGAAGAAATTGTACAGACTTCCAATCTTCCTTACATCTGTGATCAAGGACCTCTACAATCTGATCACATCGGGTTTACCCAATGAAAGCGCCTCTGAGATAATAAGGATGCCGCCATCTTGTTTCTCGCGAGACTTACGTCATTGTACTTTTGTTTCCAAATATAGATCTTAAATTTGAAATCTAATGGTTATTTATTTTGATGATGGAAACAGCTCTTTATATAATAGCTTATAATGTCACTATTATGTTTAAGTTACCGATGAAATATTATCTAAAATGATGTTCAATTCGTACATATACATTAATCTACTGTACTTGAACGCTTATAGGAAATGTGTTATAAGCAGGGGACGATTTACCCGAAATATTGTAAACCTACACTTACATCCGATGTGTATTTCTCAGCTCACGGAAATACCTGAGTAGTTTCGATTGGCTCCTCTCGGTACCTGCCGTCGCCCTGTTGGGTCTTTCATGTCGTGAACAAACTAGGTCATTTGCTATTGAAGCCGCGCCCCATGCGGTATTGTGTAACAAGGTAATGTATGCGTACCTTTAGGGATATTCATTGGCTTTAACAACATCCGTATAAATTTACGAAATATTTGCGAAATAGAAATAGACACGAAGGTTCTGGTCTTATCTTTTGTGTAATACAATCCTTTAGATATGAAATCGCAAGGTGTTGTGGAAAAGGCAAGATTTCCCTTAAGGTAAAATCCCCATAATCCGTCATTTCTTTCTTTTCTATCGTAGGAATTCTTCGGTCGTTCTCGTTATACATCGATCGGGCCGCAACTATTCACAATACACCGAATCATTCCGACTCCTGCTTATAGAGTTGGGCTAAAGTATGAGTTCCAAAATGGCGGATCATAGGGATTCTACCTGATATTGGTTTTCAGCTACCCAACTGTAAAGCTTGCAACTAAAGAATATAATGTGTTCCAGAAAAGGCTGCAAAAACACCTCTGCCATTGTGATATGTACTGTTTTATCATAGAGGCGGCTTTAAGGTATTCCACCCCTGATGAGGAAAAATCAGAAAAGCCAGCATAATGAAATCAAAGAACAAAACAAATTCGGTTATAAAATAAAGCTTTTATATCATATGATTCTTTTATGGATTGAATTTGCCACATTTCATTCATGTATTATTTTATTTCAATGTAAAATTGATAATTAAGGGAAGGTAATTACTGTGTATAGTAATCCTATGCAAGAATGCGTTTCAAAATGGCGTACAATGGGTATGATACCTTAAACTAGAAAAGTATGAAACTTGTTGCTACAGTAAAACATGAATTTTCTATTTTACCAAAATACCATTTTACTTGAATCTATATGAAAGAGTTATTTGTAGTAGACCGATAACTGTTATTCATTGAAGCGATCGTCAATCATTAAAATGGCCGCAAAACAATCGGCGCAACTTTCCCGCCTTTTTTTCTTTTTTTAAATGAAATCCGTATATCCTTTCCTAACATCCCCCCTGCAGAACGCCTGTTCAGTGATAATCGTTGTGTAAGTGTAATCGATATACGTAACTTGATACAGCATCTCACAGATCAGTGGCTTACAATGCACAGGCGTATTCGTCTCCTTTTGGACCTGTTCATTTGCGCTAAGCAGACTTCTGTAACGCAATGAATAGAGAGACGTACGATGAAAATATGTAAACAGCAGGCGCTTGCAGCCGTATCCACTCGGCAATACCCGGCACAAGCCGGAAGATATACCCTGTATGTAGTTCATAAATACACAAGAAATCCTTGGGAAATTCGGCTGTTTTCCGCCGGAGTACACACTTAATTACAACATACACACAGGGACTATATATCGGTTAGATATCACAATTGAATGTTGGTTTTTACTTATTTCATTAAAGATTATCATATCAACACGTCCGTGTTTCATATTTTCTCAATCGTATTGCGTAGATACGATTGTAAACGGAGATGCCCTTCGTCGTCGCCATGTTGCCGGACTACTTTCAAAATGGCTCCCCATTACCTCCGAAGTTATTTCAAGAAGTGGTCGAGGTGTTCCGAATGCAGGCGCTTGATGTTGTCATGCCAAACGTAGATACTCGGGTATTTCCGTGCCATGGGAATCCCGCCTTGTACACACATAAGTGAAGAGTAACAATTTTGTGTTAAATATCACGGCTAATAATACATTTTCTATGAGCTTCCACGTTGAGTAGTTCAATGTGTATGGCTGTGCTTAACATCATTTCAAACACCATCGTTCGTCCTGGTCGGTCACGCATACTTAATAGTGAAAGTATAACTTGTGCAATATTTTAGTCCCTTTCTCAAATCAAATGACTATTTAGGTATTGCATTTGACGGTATCATTTTTAAACAAAAGTACAACGAAAGTCTGAAAGAAAGAAACATGGCGGCTTCCATACTAGTACTATGTCAGAGGTCCTTTCATTGGATAAACTCGATGTGTTAAGATTAGATATTTGCCTTTGCACCACAGAAATTTCAGTTACGAAATTAGTGGAGAGGGGTATTGTCATTAGGTACGAAGATAGAAAATAGGGAAACGGCAATCACATAGTGCTATCCAATCGGAACTACTCGGGTATTTCCGTGAGCTGAGAAATAAAATGTTCATTGGACAAACCCGATGTGTTCAGATTGAGTGGTATCAAGCCACTCTCTCGCTTCCTAAGGGATGTAATCAGTTCATTGTTACTACTGCTGATCTTATGTTGTTTCGATGAGAAATGCCCCCATGTCTGTATATAAGGAAAGGAAGCACACTGCATTTCACATAGTTCGTATGGAGTCGTGTTTTGCCTTTTTACCATCATAAATTCCATGGAACATTTTAGGTCTTCGAGATTTTGATAAGCATCCTCAGTGTCTCCACAATTATTTATTGCGGTTCAACGGCAGCGTTTCCGATTGAAATAAGAGTTTGTAGCTTTTTTAAACTTCGCTAACAAGTGGATGGTTCACTGTTATATATACAGAGTAAAAAAAGGGTATGTTGATCCTAATACATCCCAAAAGTGTTCAAATTTTCTATGAAATCGTTTTTTATGGAGGTATCGAATCAGATTTCATCATTTGGTGCATTAAACTACCTGAGAAGAAGGATGTGGTTGACAGTAAAAACGTGACTAATGTTGAAGTGTCATTTCAACACATGTTACAAAGCATCCGGGTGGGAGAACACAAATTTTTCCTTAAACCCTTTACCAAACGCCAAATTTTCAAAATGTGATGAAATTGGAAAACAAAGTTCTGATACAGTAGAAAACATTTAGGGAAAAAGAGAAATTGCCAAGATAAGAATTATATTGTAAATGTAGTGCATATTTTCCTTGCAAAAACTGATTGAACGGATTTTCCTTAAACCATGATCTGTAACTTCCATTATCCGAGAGCAATCGGAGCTAAGGGATACAAACTACAAAATAAATAGATATTCTTATCACATGACATTAGCTAGATGCGTTTGTACTATTAGTTTAAAGCCATACTTGCGCTCATTTACACTTGAATTGTGAAAGTTCTAGAATACTTGACATTTGACTCAGAAGTACTATGAATTCCTTTTTACAGAGGGATTGAGACTGTAACACGTTCACAAGATGCTTTTAAAAGAGTGAATTCCAGAAGGTTTGTTTACAATTAGCGATAAAATAAGGTCAGCCAAAAAACGTTGGAAACCAATAAAACCCAAGAAATCCTCCATTTTGACTGTTCCATTGTTGATATTGGATAAATAAAAGTATTTTATGTGTTTTACATGATTTTTCTAACTAGGTGATCGCCACTAATTAATCCGAGCACTTCTCGCTATTTCAGATGTTACTCGAATGTAAACAATGAAGTTAAATTGGTGGGCACCAAAGTTATGGAAATAGCACTTTGAAAAATAGATAATAAATAGTGCAGGTGTTATAATGACATGATCCTGTGGTTTCTCGCTATGTTTTTACATATTCTATCTTAATTTATAACTCATAAAACCCAGTTTTGCAGTTTTTCTGAGCGCTAGTATGCTTTTAAACATAGTTTATTGTAAAATGTTTTTACAATAGGATTGGGGCGGAAGCTATAAGCTTATTAAGTCCCTCCCCTGAATAACATAACAACATGACACGCAATGCAATACAAAAAAATATGTAACAAATAATTGTAAATTCACCGATAGAGAGGAAGTAACGAGTAGAGAAAGAGTTATTAACAGGTATAGATAGAATAGGGAGAAAGAGAGAGAGTGGATGGAGCTGTAGATGAAGTACCATTTGCAAGCCATGTTTATTTTTCTATCAAAGCGCCGAAATAGCATGCTATAAGGTATATATAAAGTGCCTATCTATCTATTGATTTTATTGTTTACTTTCTTCAGGAAAGGCCATTAGAATTAGATTTAAAGCTCTATAGCTTTATACAGAGGAGGAAGTTAAAAACATTATTTCAAAAACAATTTTTCTTTCGTTAAATGACAGTATTCAGGGATTTATTTATGTCAACTTGAATGGATGTTATGTGATTATCATTGCAACGAAGCAAACGTGTAAATCAATTAACCATCCATTGACAAAGAATGTATCGTGTTCTGAATTTATAATGACCGCATAAAATCTATTAATATCACAAAACTCTATACTATAAGAAAACACACGATGTCACATTTACAAAAAAAAGATAGGCTCCCGTTTTGTAAATTGAATATTTCAAACTGGTGTACTTGTGTTATTGTATCTAGTGACAACCGTTCTGTATAATTTTCCTTTTTATTTCAAACTGGTGTACTTGCGTTATTGTATCTAGTGACAACCGTTCTGTATAATTTCCTTTTTATTTCAAACTGGTGTACTTGTGTTATTGTATCTATTGCCAACCGTTCTGTATAATTTCCATTTTATTTCAAACTGGTGTACTTGTGTTATGGTATCTATTGCCAAACGTTCTGTATAATTTCCATTTTATTTCAAACTGGTGTACTTGTGTAATTGTATCTATTGCCGACCGTTCTGTATATTTTCCATTTTATTTCAAACTGGTGTACTTGTGTTATTGTATCTATTACCAACCGTTCTGTATAATTTCCATTTTATTTCAAACTGGTGTACTTGTGTTATTGTATCTATTACCAACCGTTCTGTATAATTTCCATTTTATTTTAAACTGCTATACTTGTGTTATTGTATCTATTGCCAACCGTTCTGTATAATTTCCTTTTTATTTCAAGCTGGTGTACTTGTGTAATTGTATCTATTGCCAACCGTTCTGTATAATTTACTTTTTATTTCAAGCTGGTGTACTTGCGTTATTGTA
>OX401406.1:280574-330574 GCA_947846245.1 Cerastoderma edule | reverse complement strand
CGAATAACTCTTCAAACTTCGTCCAAGACCATCCAGTCGTGATATTGTGGAATCTTTTCACTTACGTTTAAACTATTTTAAGATAGATACGAGTTTTCCTCCTAAAAACCGGGTTTCAGTCAGGATAATGGAATAATGTTTGTTTATAAAATGTTTCTTCCTACGGCCTTGCTGATTGTTTGCATATCACAGGTAAGTGCACCCCCTCTGGTTAACGTAACATCGCTTGATTTGTCCGTTTTTTGTATGTATTGCTTTTCTTTCTTGCACATCACAGGCCGTATGAGGTGTTTTCACGCTAATGCCCATGCGCAATTGTCCTACCTGTCCGAACTTGTAGAGAAGATTCAAATGATGTTCAAATATTCGAAAGTGTTATGAGAAAAGGTGGTGCGCGTATTTGTAGTGTAGCTATATATGTACTGTTGTATATTTGAGACAAGAAAACCCGGGTTTGATAACCGACATCGTCCAATTCTTTTATTGTTGGTTGTACGTTAATCGTTAGGCATCATGTGATTATCTAGTAATAGCAAGAGAAATCAAAGAGGTAGGGATGGTGAAAATGTCCCTTCGGTACAACCATTTAATTGTTGAAACACGACAATAAACCCAAATTAAAAACTGACAAAGGATGCTACGAGCGACTGTCTCTTTAACCCTTTACCAAACGCCAAATGTTCCACTGTCTAAAATTGAAAGAGTTTGCAGACGACATTTCAAAATGTGATGTAATTGAAAAATTTATCTCAGGATAGGACAGAAAGCATTGGGGGAAATGGAGAAATTGCTCGTTACGAGCAATTTCTCCTTTTCCCACAATGTTTTCCAGAGTCGTCTTTAACAAACTGGTCAAATGCCGTTATTGTTTGGTAAGGGGTTAAGGTTTGTCGATGTACAAGGAACAATGCGTTGAAAATTCATTTTGACTTAAAAAGTGTTAAATGGAATTGTGAGCATGTTCGAAAAGTAGTGTGTGTGTGGGGTAGAACTAGAATTCAAGTACATGTATTTCTTGAAAATATTATGATTGGGAAAAAAGGCTGTTGCTTTATTGCTTTATACATGACTCTCTGGTGTGATCAGCAAATAACGAAGAATGTCTAACATCTTTAATCACTACCCAAGCTTTTTCTCAAATGGAACACCTTGATTATATAAGATCTATCGACTTTTGTTCGAAAACTTTTAATCGTTTTGCAGTAAACACATAAACAGGAAAAAGGGTATTATCGTTACCGAATTCCTATATAATTTTGAACGTAGAACAGATCACGTTCCATATACATGCATGTTCCCTATGAAAGGGTTTTATTTAAGAAAAAGAATACAAATGTGATTTTATTTTAGCAACTTACACTGTTTATGTAAACGTGCATGTCTATTGAGAAATGTTGAGTGAGTTAAAACCCCATCGACAGTATTTTGGTTTTCGCAATCGGAGGTCATCCAACTGACTTACAAAATGCCAATGGATTTACCCGGGTTGGCCAGTCTTTAAAAGGACTATTTCACAAATTGAGATTCTATCCTTTCGTCATATAATGTCGTCTAAGAATAAAATGGCATAACAGATCTCTTAAAATGCAGACAACTAGATTATTTATATACTTCTTATCTCTTTTCATAACCGTGTTCTGGGGAGTTCATTCATATTTTAACTTTATTAAACCGTTTAAATGGTTTATACCTAAAAAAAAATATTTTTTAGTTCTCCAAATAAAATGTAAGAGGTTAGAGTATCATGGACCCAGATTATGAAATGGGTCGACACTCTTGTCACGTGACGATATCAATATGCGTCCAAGAGAAACCCATTAATATTTATAAAGCAAGTTTCTCAATCAAAGAATTGAAGATCATCAAGTATGTTTCCCAAATATTAAATGAACTGACAACATTTCAGCATCTTTGAAATGTATGTATTGAGAATGATAATTTATTTAGTGATACGAATTGTTAAAATCATAATTTAACATTTGTTACTCACACAACCAATTCTGTGAGATAGGGTCTTCCTCCATCATTGAGAGTCGGGCAACGCGGCATAACTGAACTAATGTTGACGTTATTTAACAATCCATTTAGATGAGATAAAATGAATAAGTTGATAAATGAAATACACGAAATATGAGATGTTGCAAGATTAAAGGGGTTCAGAATGGAGGACGTATTAGGACCCTTGTATTAAATCTTAAAATCATATAAAAGCAATATGCAAAGCAGCTCGTTGTATGACAACTGTCATATCATATTGCGCCTATTTCAAAGGTGACTCTCTACTTAAAATAGCGGGACGAAAGTAATTATCACATGTTAACGGAATTAACAGTTTAAACAGTTTACTTTATCTGCAAGATAAATGCAAGATAAATGTGTGTATGTTTAACAAACTGTCATAAACAACAGAGAAAACAGGCCCAATTTTGTTGTTTAATGTTACTTTAAAGATATGTGAAGTCATTTTATTAGTACAATGCTTAAAATCTGAACTTCTTGGACAATAAATTTCAAATGAAATGCCTTTATACAGCAGACAACATAGAGTAGCCTTGGTATGTCAAAGAAGCAATGTTTTCGTTCAATATAATCTAGGCATCTTTTTTCTCTTCATTTCTATTACAGATAACATGCGCATCACATGGGGACTTGACTTTCCAATGCAGGGACGGTATGTAATTGTTTGTGTATCAAGTTTAAAACAGCATGTTCACATATGTAAGATAACTTTGACATGAAAAAAACCCACATTTTTCAAAACTGTAGAGGAGCTGTGCTGTGTATGAGATGTACTGAAGAATAGCCATTGCAAGTAAATGAAATTCGTATCAATGTATTTGGAGCCTGTTTATAATGACTGAACGGGTACACATATTCAAAAGCGTTGCAACGGGTTTGCAATCCATTGCATAACGTTGATTTATGTATAAACTCAGATATGATAAAACAATTCGAATTTAGACGTCTGTATATGTAGATGCTTTTGTAAATTAACACAATTGGAATCGACTTGGCGTTGTGTAGCTTTTGTTTTCATTACATATTATGTTTCATACCGTAATACATAGACTGTACTGTTTCAACGACATTTCATTTTGACTAGGACATTTTCTCATATGTGAACAATCACCTGATATGTTAATGCTGTATTTGCAAGAGACATTCTGAGTAGAACGATGTCTATCCGAAGTTAATTTTTTTTAAAAGCTCTATGAATTAGTTAAAGGCTCATGAAATATCTATATCTCTGATCAAACTATATTATTTGGAAAACTTTTGATCAGATTTGAATAAAACACCAACACAACTTAAACGTTAAAGCCAACGAGAAATAACCCAGATTAACCACCTCTGACCTGGTAATCTGAAACACAAAGTTTTGAACCGACCAATCAGAATTCGTTATTTTAAATACGTCAACAAATCGAATATTGATAAATATGATGGTATTGGAGACAACTTTATTTCAAGCACAAAGTAACTCATGCTAAAAAGGTTTCACAGCATTCATAAATTAATCTTCATGACTTTAAAAAACATAATACAAGTATACCATATATCTTTACAGTAATTTATTTGTACTCTTATCCTCTCACGTGCCTTTAAACATAGCGGGCAACTGGTTATGGTGGTATTGATGGCATTGCGCATGCTCACAGAGTAATTCACCTATGCATAGATGGATTTTAGAAAATGGCGTTCCCAAGATCACTTCGTTATGGTCCGATAGCCATATGAAGGAAAACTTCATTCAAGACGCTTAGTCATAAAAACCACATCTTGTCAACCGCTCGCTAGCCGTGTATCTCCTTACAAGTATATACAAAAATGAATAAATACTTTTTCTGTTGAACCACTCAGTTTAAGGGTTTGCGTACGTTTTGTTTTGCTTTAGTCAAATGACCAAACTCAATTAATTGACACATTAGCTGCAAGTCTTCATTATCCTTTTTTATTATCAATTTGTGCTTTGGACATTAACTCGTTAATGCAAAACGATATGCGTTTATCTATTTAACCCTTTACCAAACGCAAAATTTAGGACTGTCCCAAATTGAAAGAGCTTGCAGACGACATTTCAAAATGTGATGAAATTTGAAAGTAGTCTTCTGATAGGACAGGAAACATTGTGGGCAAAGGAGAAATTGCTCGTCACGAGCAATTTCTCCTTTGCCCAAAATATTTTCCAGAGTCGTCTGCAACAAAGTGGTTAAATGTCGTTATTGTTTGGTAATGGGCTTAATACGTTTGGGAAAAGATGTAAACTAAAAAGAACAAATTGTTTGGCAGAGCGTGGCAGGGACAAAGTGAAACGTCTTTATATTTATTGAATGTTCAAATAATGCATCCACAAACCAGGACAGGACAGGAAGAAGTGAATTAAAACCATAATACAGTGTTGAGTGAATAAGGACATTTATTGAAAAATGTCACTGTCCAAAGCTTGTGGAGTACTCCATTTAGTAGTAGTAGCTATTATTTAACCGAACAAGCTTTTCCATTCCATAAATCATTTTATGCATGCATAAAATAGTATACATCGTATAACATCAAATTCGTCACGACGTGCAACAAATGAAATAACGTTAACACATATGCCCCGTATATGAATAATTCGTTGCAAATCTTCATAGGATTGTATTTCATCAAAACTATACAATCGTTTTGTATACTAATAGTGTTAACCTCACGAAGTTACTGACTGTATAAATAATTGTGTGCCGAAGAAGATATTTAACATTCAAAGACATTCAATACGGGGTTGTTCTGTAGAGCTATAGCCTATGGCTTTACGAACACTTATATTTCTATCAGGCTAGACGTATAGTAGAGTTGTTTTGTTGGGCTATACCCTATGGACTTTATAAATACTTTCTGTCAGGCTGGACTTGATAAAAGGGTTGGCTTGTAGAGCTATAGCCTATGACTTTATGAATACTTATATATCTTTCAGGCTGGACGTATTGTAGGGTTGTTTTGTGGAGCTATAGCCTATGGCTCTATGAATACTTATATTTCTTTCAGGCTGGACGTATTGTAGAGTTGTTTTGTTGAGCTATAGCCTATTGCTTTATGAACACTTATATTTCGTTCAGGCTAGACGTATCGTAGAGGTGTTTTGTGGATCTATAGGCTCTGGCTCTATGAATACTTATATTTCTTTCAGGTTGGACGTATTGTAGGGTTGTTTTGTGGAGCAATAGCGCTTGGCTTTATGAATACTTATATTTCTTTCAGGCTGGACGTACTGTAGGGTTGTTTTGTGGAGCTATAGCCTATGGCTCTATAAAAACTTATATTTCTTTCAGGCTGGACGTATTGTAAGGATGTTTTGTGAAGGTATAGCGCATGTCTTTATGAATCCTTATGTTTCTTTTAGGCTGAACGTATGTAAGGGTTTTGTGGAGCTATAGCCTATGGCTCTATGAATACTTATATTTCTTTTAGGCTGAAAGTATGAAAGGTTTTTGTGGAGCTATAGCCTATGGCTCTATGAATACTTATATTTCTTTCAGGCTGGACGTATTGGAGGGTTGTTTTGTGGATCTATAGCCAATGGCTCTATGAATACTTTTATTTCTTTTAGGCTGAAAGTATGAAAGATTTTTGTGGAGCTATAGCCTATGGCTCTATGAATACTTATATTTCTTTCAAGCTGGACGTGTTATAGGGTTTTTTTGTGGGGCTATAGCCTATGGCTTTATGAATACTTATATTTCGTTCAGGCTGGACGTATCGTAGAGTTGTTTTGTTAAGCTATAGCCTATGGCTTTATGCATACTTATATTTCGTTCAGGCTGAACGTATTGTAGGGTCGTTTTGTGGAGTTATAGCCTATGGCTCTATGAACACTTATATTTGTTTTAGGCTGAACGTATAAAAGGGTTTATGGAGCTATAGCTAATGGCTCTATGAATACTTATACTTCTTTTAGGCTGAACGTATAAAGGGATTTGTGGAGCTATAGCCTATGGCTCTATGAATACTTATATTTGCTTTAGACTGAACGTATAAAAGGGTTTGTGGAGCATTAGCCAATGGCTCTATGAATACTTATACTTCTTTTAGGATGAACGTATAAACGGGTTTTGTGGAGCTATAGCCTATGGCTCTATGAATACTTATATTTCTTTCAGGTTGGACGTATTGTAGGGATGTTTTGTTAAGGTATAGCGCATGGCTTTAAGAATACTTGTATTTCTTTCTGGCTGATCTTGTAAAAGGGTTTTGTGGAGATATAGACTATGGCTCTATGAATACTTATATTACTTTCAGGCTGGGTGTATTGTAGGGTTGTTTTGTGGAGTTATAGACTATGGCCCTATGAATACTTATATTTCTTTCAGGCTGGACGTATTGTAGGGTTGTTTTGTTGAGCTATAGCCAATGGCTTTATGAATACTTATAGTACTTTCAGGCTGGATGTATTACAGTGTTGTTCTTGGAGCTATAGCCTATGGCTTTATGAATACTTATATCACTTTCTGGCTGGACGTATTGGAGGGTTGTTTTGTGGAGCTATTGCCTATGGCTTTATGAATACTTATATTTCGTTCAGGCTGGACGTATTGTAGGGTTGTTTTGTGGGGCTATAGCCTATGGCTCTATGAATACTTATATTTCTTTCAGGCTGGACGTATTGTAGGGATGTTTTGTGAAGGTATAGCGCATGGCTTTATGAATCCTTATATTTCTTTTAGGCTGAACGTATAAAAGGGTTTTGTGGAGCTATAGCCTATGGCTCTATGAATACTTATATTTCTTTCAGGCTGGACGTATTGGAGGGTTGTTTTGTGGATCTATAGCCAATGGCTCTATGAATACTTATATTTCTTTTAGGCTGAAAGTATGAAAGGTTTTTGTGGAGCTGTAGCCTATGGCTCTATGTATACTTATATTTCTTTCAAGCTGGACGTGTTATAGGGTTGTTTTGTGGAGCTATAGCCTATGGCTTTGTGAATACTTATATTTCGTTCAGGCTGGACGTATCGTAGAGTTGTTTTGTTGAGCTATAGCCTATGGCTTTATGAATACTTATATTTCGTTCAGGCTGAACGTATTGTAGGGTTGTTTTGTGGAGCTATAGCCTATGACTCTATGAATACTTATGTTTGTTTTAGGCTGAACGTATAAAAGAATTTGTGGAGCTATAGCCAATGGCTCTATGAATACTTATATTACTTTCAGGCTGGACGTATTGTAGGGTTGTTTAGTGGAGCTTTAGCCTATGGCTCTATGAATACTTATATTTCTTTCAGGCTGGACGTATTGTAGGGATGTTTTGTGAAGGTATAGCGCATGGCTTTATGAATCCTTATGTTTCTTTTAGGCTGAACGTATAAAAGGGTTTTGTGGAGCTTTAGCCTATGGCTCTATGAAAATTCATATTTCTTTCAGGCTGGACGTATTGAAGGGATGTTTTGTGGATCTATAGGCTCTGGCTCTATGAATACTTATATTTGCTTTAGGCTGAACGTATAAAAGGGTATGTGGAGCATTAGCCAATGGCTCAATGAATACCTTACTTCTTTTAGGCTGAACGTATAAAAGGGTTTTGTGAAGCTATAGCCTATGGCTCTAAGAATACTTATATTTCTTTCAGGTTGGACGTATTGTAGGGATGTTTTGTGAAGGTATAGCGCATGGCTTTATGAATTCTTATGTTTCTTTTAGGCTGAACGTATAAAAGGGTTTTGTGGAGCTATAGCCTATGGCTCTATGAAAACTTATATTTCTTTCAGGCTGGACGTATTGTAGGGATGTTTTGTGAAGGTATAGCAAATGGCTTTATGAATCCTTATATTTCTTTTAGGCTGAACGTATAAAAGGGTTTTGTGGAGCTATAGCTCATGGCTCTATGAATACTTATATTTCTTTCAGGCTGGACGTATTGGAGGGTTGTTTTGTGGATCTATAGCCAATGGCTCTATGAATACTTATATTTCTTTTAGGCTGAAAGTATGAAAGGTTTTTGTGGAGCTATAGCCTATGGCTCTATGAATACTTATATTTCTTTCAGGCTGGACGTATTGGAGGGTTGTTTTGTGGATCTATAGCCAATGGCTCTATGAATACTTATATTTCTTTTAGGCTGAAAGTATGAAAGGTTTTTGTGGAGCTATAGCCTATGGCTCTATGAATACTTATATTTCTTTCAGGCTGGACGTATTGGAGGGTTGTTTTGTGGATCTATAGCCAATGGCTCTATGAATACTTATATTTCTTTTAGGCTGAAAGTATGAAAGGTTTTTGTGGAGCTATAGCCTATGGCTCTATGAATACTTATATTTCTTTCAGGCTGGACGTATTGGAGGGTTGTTTTGTGGATCTATAGCCAATGGCTCTATGAATACTTATATTTCTTTTAGGCTGAAAGTATGAAAGGTTTGTGGAGCTATAGCCAATGGCTCTATGAATACTTATACTTCTTTTAGGCTGAACGTATAAAAGGGTTTTGTGGAGCTATAGCCTATGGCTCTATGAATACTTATAATTATTTTAGGCTGAACATATAAAAGGTTTGTTTTGTGGATCTATAGGCTCTGGCTCTATGAATACTTATATTTGCTTTAGGCTGAACGTATAAAAGGGTTTGTGGAGCTAGAGCCAATGGCTCTATGAATACTGATATTTCTTTCAGGCTGGACGTGTTATAGGGTTGTTTTGTGGAGCTATAGCCTATGGCTCTATGAATACTGATATTTCTTTCAGGCTGGACGTGTTATAGGGTTGTTTTGTGGAGCTATAGCCTATGGCTCTATGAATACTTATATTACTTTCAGGCTAGACGTATAAAAGGGTTGGCTTGTAGAGCTATAGCTTATGGCTCTATGAATACTTATATTTCTTCCAGGCTGGACGTGTTGTAGGGATGTTTTGTGGGGCTATAGCCTATGGCTCTATGAATACTTATGTTTCTTTCAGGCTGGACGTATCGTAGAGTTGTTTTGTTGAGCTATAGCCTATGGCTTTATGAATACTTATATTTCGTTCAGGCTGAACGTATTGTAGGGTTGTTTTGTGGAGCTATAGCCTATGACTCTATGAATACTTATGTTTGTTTTAGGCTGAACGTATAAAAGAATTTGTGGAGCTATAGCCAATGGCTCTATGAATACTTATATTACTTTCAGGCTGGACGTATTGTAGGGTTGTTTAGTGGAGCTTTAGCCTATGGCTCTATGAATACTTATATTTCTTTCAGGCTGGACGTATTGTAGGGATGTTTTGTGAAGGTATAGCGCATGG
Source organism: Cerastoderma edule (assembly GCA_947846245.1). NCBI lineage: Eukaryota > Metazoa > Mollusca > Bivalvia > Cardiida > Cardiidae > Cerastoderma > Cerastoderma edule. The sequence continues at coordinate 321,325 of OX401406.1, read as the reverse complement.
CTTTATGAATCCTTATGTTTCTTTTAGGCTGAACGTATAAAAGGGTTTTGTGGAGCTTTAGCCTATGGCTCTATGAAAATTCATATTTCTTTCAGGCTGGACGTATTGAAGGGATGTTTTGTGGATCTATAGGCTCTGGCTCTATGAATACTTATATTTGCTTTAGGCTGAACGTATAAAAGGGTATGTGGAGCATTAGCCAATGGCTCAATGAATACCTTACTTCTTTTAGGCTGAACGTATAAAAGGGTTTTGTGAAGCTATAGCCTATGGCTCTAAGAATACTTATATTTCTTTCAGGTTGGACGTATTGTAGGGATGTTTTGTGAAGGTATAGCGCATGGCTTTATGAATTCTTATGTTTCTTTTAGGCTGAACGTATAAAAGGGTTTTGTGGGGCTATAGCCTATGGCTCTATGAATACTTATATTTCTTTCAGGCTGGACGTATTGTAGGGATGTTTTGTGAAGGTATAGCGCATGGCTTTATGAATCCTTATATTTCTTTCAGGCTGGACGTATTATGAAGGAGTCTGCTACAGGGCCTATTCCATTCCTTTGTCGTGGGACGAAGCGGCGGCAACTTGTCGAAGGTAAAACAGAATATCATTTCTGATTTAGTAACTGTTCCAAATTAGAAGCAACAGCAAACGACAGTTTGCAAGTACAGAAAAACAACATTTATTCACAAGACAATACAATCTGATAATCTCATAGTTTTATTACACTAAGATAAAACAGGGAAATGATGAGTTTATATTTAATTCTATTGAAGGAGATCTGGTCATAGACATACATCTTAGTGAGAATGAAAAGTTTAGAAATTGTCTGTAGATAAAAACATTTCTTTACCAATACATATTTTTCCCATATTATGTAAATCAGGTATTTTCAAGACTCTGTTGAGTATTTTACACACTTAGCTGTATACAGATACATCATGTTGGTCCATTCAACTCTCCAAAAATGTAATAAGATTGCCACCTCTATCGTCTCAATATTTCTCTATGGAGCAAAGTGTGCTAGTACCGTCCTAAAATCAGTTGCACAAGCTAAAAACAATGTAAATGGGGCTACTTTTGTGAGTTGTACCAGACCATTTTACTCTTATCAGTTTAGGAAACTAAGCTCTTACATTACCATACCGATGTAGTTAAGAGAGTCCGTACCTATTCCATTACTCATCTTTTCTAATAGACAAGGCGGTGAGCTTTTTGATCCAGCCATCCAGGAAGTCTTCTTCTACTTGAGGGATGAAATGGAAGGACTTCCGAACACATTTTGGACACGTAAGTCGAATGAGATATTGTATATTTTACTTTACTGTCGAGACAATTTGATTGTGCCAATACGGCCATAAAGTCCCGTTTCATTGGCCGAATGGTATAATAATTTTGCCACACACATTTGAATTGTAAAATGCCCGCTTACCATGATCGCTCATAATCCTGCAATCAGAACGTCTCGAAGTGTTGATAATGATATTAATATTCAGATATTGAGGCTTAAAGATATTTACCGGCGCTTGATCTTTAATAATAGGTTCTAACGAAGCAAACATACGCTCACCCTCATTGGTCAAAGTCACGTGTCATTGACTCCATAAACGCCACATTACGCTATGAAATATCACGAGAATTGAAATGATAGCATGCTGTCGAAGATAATGGCGACGAAATAAAACATGTACGGGAAAATTGTTTTCTTTGCAAGATTCGAACCAGTCACAACAACATAATATCTCGATTTACATGTATTAGTTAAAGCGTCTCATGATGCTAACACCTTTAAAAATGGAATCAAATATCGAATTGAAACCATTTAGAACGGAACACGAAGTTAACTAAATTTCGTAGATACATTTGGTTTATTCAGAAATGAGCTGGCATTCAGCCCGAGAGTTTGATGACGTCAGCGGTTAGTGTAAGTAGCTGAAGTAACCATCCCCATCATACTATGCATGATAAGTGTTCTTCTTCCTTTTGACCAAAGACATGATTCTGTCATATATCTGAATTGAATCAAAGGAATAGGCAAGTTCATAACGTGCGTCAATCTTTATATAAATGTTCCTTCCACTTTAAAGGTATGACGACGACGGATAGCACAGTCGAAGATCTACAAGTCATCTCTCCATGGGCTGGCTACGAGCCAAGAGTCGTCGGGGAATCCTGCATTGCTATGACTACGAGAGAGGGATATGCGAGGAAGAACTGTTACATGCTCGACAACGTTGTTTGTGAATATAACGCATGTCTTTCAGGTAATCCTGTTTGCATTGTATGTTGTCCGCATGCATTTTAGCCCGATATTGAGGGTACCAGAGCATGTCTTTATAAAGATGTTAATATTGAGGGTACCAGTGCATTTCTTTATAAAGATGTTTGTTGATTATTGCCGTTCTATGCTTGTTTATTAACATTTATTGGACATAAGATACGCATGCATGTCAATAATATAGATTGTGAACCACAATTTGAAATCAAATAACACACGGTGAAGAAAGCTTTGGGGGCTTTTTCATTAAGAACGAAGATAAATTCTTACCCAATTTTTCGGTTAAGAGATTTCCTTTTTTATACAGTAATTATAATCTTTTATTTTTAAACATCAATAAAAGGTTAAACATTGAAATGCTTTTTTCTTAATTCCTAAATTGGTTTAACGTTTTGCATATCATCGGAATTAGGACTTTATTCGGTACGACAGGCTTTTGCTTTGCCAATCATCACAACACAGGTATTTCAAGTAAAATGATGTACATGCACCAGGGATTTATGCTTGTATCCAGTAGAATCAGATTACATTCTGACCGGACCATCAAGCCAAATTTGTATTACATCACACTAACGTAGGTGTCACAATACCAATATGTTGTACAATTTATTATCCCTTTTAGGTTTTGTGCCATGTGCACTAGGTAGCAAATGCATCAACGAAACCAGATCCTTATGTAACGGAGTTTACGATTGTGAAGACAGGTCGGATGAACGGGATTGTAGTAAGTGTTCCAGGCCCACTTTTAAAAACTTTTAATTGAATAATGCTTGTGCAATGCGTTTGGGAGAAATATCTTGCAGTGCATTGGGAGAAAGGTGTCGAAGGGTTGAATATGTGTAGTTTTAAAAATAGCATAAGGTTAGTAAGTGTACATATCTTGCAAGATTTACCTGACTGGCAACGCATTTGATAGATGCTCGTTTAAAACTGATAAAGTTGTATTAACGGTAAACTTAATCTTCTTTTCCTATCCAACATCTCGTCTTGACGGATATACTAAGTGGTTAGTTTTAATGTAGTTTCGATTTGATCCCAACATCCAAAGTTGAGTTCCTAATACGTCGATAGAATTACCCTTTGTGCATTTTGTCAAGACAGGCTTTCATTATGGTATATAAAAGTAACTACACCCTGGACAACAGAGTCTGGTCTCACAATGTTCATATCATTATTGTATATAAAAGTAACTACACCCTGGACAACAGAGTCTGGTCTCACAATGTTCATATTATTCTAATGCAATATAATGCAATGACCGATAAAGTCTTAGAGCATGTTTGTTTCGTTTGTTTTACTGTCTTATTTATCATACGCAGACAGTAGTTCCAATCGTTTAATCATTTATCGTTAACAGGTTTATAACAAATTGAGATAAATCCACAATTTAACTGCCCATAAGGGCATGTTAAAGTTGTGCGCGAAACATAATCTATTTGTTATTTCCAAATAAATATTGACCTTTAGTTTCCTTTAAGGTCAGCTAGAAGATTCAAAGGTTCTGCTCTAAGGATTCAAGCCCACACAGAGGGGACCTTGTTATCTCAAGCTCAATACACTTACCACTCGGCCTGGAGCCTCCCCTACTGACCTTTTCTACCCTAGCAAAATAACTGAATCGATGCCTAAATTTACAGAAAAAAACAAATATACGGTCATGGTCTTTCATGTTTAGATGTTTTGGAATACTTTGTCGATTGCTAAGTGCAGAGAGATCGAAGCCCTTGGTGAATGCATTGGATTGACCCGTTGTAAACGCTTTGGACAAACCCTTCGTAAACGCATGGGATAAACCCTTATTAAACGCACGGGACTTTGCACTAGTGTCACACAGAGTTATTTGTCTAACAAAATAAGAACAAATCAGAAACACCTTTCGTATAGATGGATACCAAACTTTTTCAAAGGAAAATATTCTAAAGGATACTAGTGTTGCCCATCCTTTCGACGGAATGAATGCATATAAGGTATATTCGTCCACAAAGATAGATTCCCATATTTCTCTAAAGGTAATGCATGCAAGAAGTACAGCCTCATCCCGGACGACATGACTTCCGGTGGATTCGTTACCAGCACAATTTCCTCAGGCAAGGACTGTTGGTGGACTTTCGAGGCGCCGGTTGGAAAACTGATTCGTCTTTTCGTAAGGAATCATAGAATTAACTTCACCGTTTATTTAAACACTTATATCACAGCCGTCGGTTTAAACCAGTGTACTTGAATGATTATTCGTGTTTAAAGCTGTTTGGTCATAGATATGAGAATATTATAAAGTTTAAACTTAATTTCTTTAAAACTGTACAACAACTTGTCCGTTGTACAAAATATACTCGAGACTAGCCATTTGAAACTAGATTATATTAAAACATACATACAGTGAGTTATAATGTATGTATATCCAAAAGTGTTGCATCGGTTTTGAGATACAACGCATATATAGTCTGCATATTTTGATATATTGAAGCTTCATGGGCTATTTATGTTTTCAATTGTCACTTTCAATTGTATAGTATGCAACAATCCAAAAGCTTTGTTGTTTAAATAACGTTTTACCTTGAATTTCAACTTTGGTCTTTAATGTGTTTTTTTTCCTTGATTTGAGAAATGATAGTGTTAAAAAGCGGCCACTCAGATTCACGCCTTAGACTTACTAACTTTAACGTTCCTTCCTGCTACGTTGATGTTTTGGCCTTCGCCGACCTGCAATTGCTCAGTCGATTATATTTCTTTCTTCTGATGAAATGAACGTGGTATGCTTTTTTTGTCTATTACAGGCGAAAAGTTCTGTTGATGTGAATGCAGCCAGTGGCTTATAAAATTACATTGAGGATAATACTGTGATATAGCAGAAGTGCGATGTTAACGACGTACAAAACAGATGAAATCCTTCACATTTGTTATTCATTACAATTGTACAGGCGGAAACAAAGTATCATGTAGTGAAACCATTATGTCGTTGTGAATGATATGTTAAAATTACTTTACGCAGACTGTTTAAGATCAATTAAAACACCAATGTTCTTCTTCCCATCTATCACAGGTGCCTAATATGAATCTGGAGAGGGGCCTGTCGTATCTCCACATTCTGACAGGCTCACCTAGCGTTAAGGACTCGAGATCTGTAGAGGACATCACCGGCACAATAACATCACATTACGTTTATTCGGATAACAACTTTCTTCATGTGCGTCTCTATGCTGGAGATATCAGTGCCCCTAGTAATGCCATAACGTTCACGTGGCAGACAGGTATTGGTTACCATATATCATCGTTCATATGTCTTATCTTATGATTTGTGTCCGAGTTATCATCCATGTAGACTATATTACAGAAGAAGAATATTTTAGTTCTACTTAAGCATATACAGATCATGGTAGATTAAGAATATAACAATAAATCCATCTTTGCATTCGCTCGTAGGAATGGTGAAATAACCGTGAAAATCTCGATATGTTTTTTTCGGCATATTTGGTCAAAACCTTTTTGTTTTTTCATGAAAGTGGGTCTATGCATATGGAAACAGTTTGATCTTTGGAATATAACCATAAATGAGCACTGTGTTTCTTTGCAATTTATTTCATGAAATAGTCATAAAATATCACAAAATCGCACTTACTTAAAAGCACACACAAAAGATAAGTTATTTTTTGCTTGAAATATAGTTGTCTCCAATTCAATCATGTTTATCAACAATCTGTTTATTTACATATTTAAGATTACAAATTCTGATTGGTCGGTTCAAAAGTGTGTGAATCGCATGATCAGGTTAGTGATTAAGGATCAGGCAATCTGAATGATTAAACTGACATTTTTGAGTTATTTCTCGTTTGCATTCACCTTTAAGTTATGCTGATAAGCTTTTTTGGCGATAGATATTTGAATCAGATCAAAAGTTTACCAAATTATATAGTTCGATATAGCATAAGTCTCCTGTCATGAGCCTTCAAAAATAATTCCAGACAGCATGCCGCGGGCTACCTTGATCAAGTATGTAATTGTTAGATAGACTAAGCTTCGCTCCTCAAAGAGGAGTTGAATTTCAAGCCAAGGTTCACTGACTTAATTCGCCTATTATATATGATAATCAACTAAGCTAGACATAGTTAAAGTACTCACTTGGTGTGAAATCTGTAATTGTAAACATAAACCGCCTATCAAACATGAGATTCTGGCAGACCTAATTACTCGTCTGGAATGAATAACTAAGCTTGATAAACACAAGCATTACGCCATTACACGTGTTGTATATATCACACATTACAAATGGTTATAACCTGAAAGAAGATTGCCACGAGCAGGGTAGAGAATACACATAACGAAGCAGTTCCTAAAATGGTTTACTTAATACCCAAACAACCTGGAATAGTTTTCTTTTGCTGTTGGTATTCGATGATAAAGTTTAACCCAGGCTGATCTCAAAATCCTGAAACTTCCTAGGACGGTGTGGAACCGCTACATCTCCGCCACCGTTGTAGTAGAAAGGATGTAAGATGGACCATTCAGGCTAGCCTTATGCTGTCGAACGGATTGCGAGGATTTTTTGTCACATTTTCCATATTCGTCTACTAGACATTCAATCGAAACTCTTCGGCAAATTCTGGCAAATGCCAACATTACCGAGAGAATCCGATTGCTAGACATTCAGGCAACACTCTGTCGTAAAGCATGACGTTTGTGCGTTGTCAAAACGTTTCGATCTTGAACAGTTCGCTATCCACCACTGTTCTACTGTAGGGTTTGCACTTCAGACTTTTGCTTCGTGTTCTGAATGTCAATGTTTTCTTCTTTGGGTATATTATACAGTTTAAAATGACATTCTACTTGATTCTAAGTTGAGGCTTTATTTGGGAAGTGTAGGACTCCTGCGACCCATTTTTATATTACCCTAATGTCTAAGTATACATTGTGTCGCTCTTGTTTAAGTTGAATGTAATTCAGATTACATGACAAGTCTCTTACTTTCAGTACTTTAGCATATATCTTTTCTGTTTATTGTATTTTGTTTTAAGAAATAGCTGATTAACCAAGTTTCTTCTGAAGAAATGCAAATGAGTGACAAAAGCTATTAAAAACTTCTATTAAACAACCATCCTATTTTTTACTTTTTTAGCACATACTTGTATACATAGGACAGTGAGATATGGATTGAGTGACGTATTCCGACCTTGATTGAAGGTCAGGGTTAGAATTCTGTTAGTGAATGGCTCCGCTTCTCGACCTTTCAACAATCCATATGCAGTGCGAGCAATGATTATATATCCAGAGAGATGAATCCATAGTAATAATCTAAGTTGTAAGAATTTGTTTCTCAATCAATGTACGATTAAAACTTAAACCAGTTTCAGACATGAGAGCCCAAGAAAATGTTCTGGAGGCTACCAATGAAGACCAATCACTGAAGTTCCCATTCAGCAACGAGGTATTCGGTCCCCAAGGAATGACCTTTTACTGGAGGATCACCGCCCCGGAGGGAGAGCTTATCACGTATAACGTAGGGATGGCCGTTTATATTATATTCATATCGGTGGTATATTGGAATTGCTCAGTGTGATGCAGTGTAATGTTGAAAACTTTCATTTTCTATCTTGTACTTTAGTTTGATATCAAACTGGAGTGTGATATAAATTCCTTTGTACAAATATATTATGAAGTAATGCAGATGATAGGACTTTGAATACCTTATTGGAATATTAAGTTCAAATAATTATAATCATATTTTGTTCAATGAATTGATTAGAACACATCACACACTTGTACATTAGTTTAATCCAGTCTCTACAGCTTCACCATACATTGTCTTGATTCACTAAAATTCGATATGGCGGCGATATGAAAAATTAATCGGTGTTCGAGCTGATGCATTCATCTTCAACTTCATAATCAAACCCGACATAATTACATATAAAGGAATATAACAAACAGATTAATTAACTAGATTCTGGTGATATTTTAAAATCTGTAACGTGTTAGTTAATCTCTATATATTACACGGATCTTTCTGAGTAAAACAACACACAGGATGTTCAAAGAGAGGCAATCCTCCATTATATATGACAAGAAAAATCTAAAACGATCCATTCCAGTAATATTTCTTGTGCATCGAAGAAAACAATCATGAACCTCGAATCAAGTATGTTGCCTGGGAAAATGTCTATCCAGAACGCGACACGAAACAAGCGCTACAAGATGTTAATGTTTTATCAAACTACCCCAGTTTTTATATGAACATGTCTATGTGACACAAACTTACCATCCAAAGTAGTGTACACATAAATGTCACCCTCGTTAATTTGAGGTCCAACGTTCCCAGTTCGAACACTGATAGTGGCTAATTTATCCAACCGTATAATTTCATGCGACAAAGCCGTATTCCATAGGCTCGTTCTAATCGATTTTCAATGAAGTATTGATACGTTAAAATAGCTAGGAATATGCTTAGATTTTGCCCGAAACGTCGTAAAACCGAAACATATTGCTAAAATTCTTAAATATATATACACAATATTTATCTCCCCCCCTTTATTCATTTTTGTTCTCTTACTCTCTAAATATGGGTTTACCTCCAAGTAAAGCAATCACAATTTATAGATCGTCAATAATCGTCGTATGATTGGATAAGTATCACATACTAAATATCTAACAACTTTTTATGTTTTTTGTAATTCTTTATTATCAACGTGATCAAGGTATGTGAGGGTCATGGCCACCCTTCTCCACACCGTACATAAAATCACGCAACCACTTAACTACGTAACTTATTAAACTAAAATAAATAAACGTAATGTTACTCTCCCCCATCTCTGAACTTTAAAGTTGGAAAAAGACCGTATTTTTGCTAAGACCCATTAAGTCAGCTCTTTTCCAACATCATATACATGTATTCTGGCTTAACTGGTTTAGATTTTACTTTAAGGCTCATTATAACCATGGTTCACCGAGGGGAGACGGCATAAAACATACACAAAGGAATTACAAAATGAGAGTATATAGAAAGAAAAATATAATGGCTGTATATAGTAAAAAATACAAAAAGGAGCATGATGTACATCGAAATCTAGGTAAACTGTGGGCAATAATGGCTAGCTCTGTATCACATATCTTATAGCAATGAATTAACCTGATATTTCTTGTAAATATCCCAAACTAATTGCCGACTGTGCTTAAGACACATAATAGAAGGTATGACATTTTTCCATTTCCGTGTGTACACAAAACGTTTAAAATATAGAAAAAGAAGGTCAATTGTGCAGTCATTATTACATATTCCTAACAATATACCATAGCCTGTTACGTGAAGGTTTTGGTATGTTTCATTTAGTGTGTTTAACGTGTATACAGTATGGGTGTTGTAATGTTTCGTCACATGTGTGACAGAAGGTGCATGTTTTGCTATCTTTAATGTGCATTCTATATAGTAAATGGTTTGTTGGAAGTATCCGATGTAAAATTGTTATCTGCATCCTTTGTACATATATATCCTTAGTAATGCTAAAAGTCCTGTTGTATACTTTCTTCCAATTTTTGTTTAAATAGGGTAGGTATAATGTCATTTCGTTAAAATTTTTGGGACTTCGTTATTTTTACTGAGTATCCCATTGACGTGTTTATTTGTGTCTGTACTAGATGAAATTGGGAAAAATTAGAGTTTATGGAGGGGTTATGATTCTTTTGAAGTATCTATAAATTTCTATTTGCAGTAGTATGGTTCAAAAAGGTTGTTACTGCATATCTTTACTAAAGTTGTAAATTTGAATTTAAATTATTGCCTATTCCTGAATTAATCTGATATATATATATATAAAGGTGCCATTCTTGTTCCCGATTAATGCTGGTACTACTTGATTGTTCCAACAAAGTCTCATTTTCATATAACCATTCATATCATTTCTTATATTTCAGGTTGAATCAACTTTAATGGGTGGTGTTGTATCATCCCCTGTCATGATTCGATATGGAATGAATGACAATTGGCGTTATATTAGTCAGAATTCTTATTATACAACACAATCTAACGCTCTCATGGTCCAAATGGCACATTCGGATAACATTAAATATTACACCTTAAAATATAGAATCGGTGAGTCTAGAAATGTAAACATGTAAATAAAAACAAATTGAGACATCAGTTTCTTAATGTTTAATGATCAGTGTATAGGTATGAATAAAACGCATAACATTCATGCAACATTGGCTAAATATGACTTTGCCATCAATCACTTATTAATTAAAGACCAACCAAATATGAATGCATGTTTGGTTGGTGTTGAATTTATATGTGGTCAATTTTGCATTTCATATTTGGGTGTTAAATTTCTATTTGGTTAAAGTTGAAGACGTATTTAGCCGATGTTGCATTTATATCTGGTTGAATGTATTAAATGGTCTAAAAAGATCACCCTTGCGATTAAAAGAAATTACATAAAAGAGATGCTTTTACACTTGATACTTATTTGATGTGACAAAACTGAACTATGAATTGGTTATTTTGTTCATATTTGTGAAATATTGATATCTTTCATTGTGCTCTTTCAGAAAAGTCCACTTCGTTAACCACATTGCATTTAGTAAGATATAATTTGTAAAGCTCTTGTATTCTTGGAGGATATGGCAGTACATGTTAATCATGGTATTTGATAATCCTCAACTGGTCTAATATCTGAACCTATATATCTCACATCGATTGTGTCGGAAATTTGAAGCTTATTAAATTTACTTTCCCTGATACTAAACCAATACTCGCGCCGATTTGTCCGGGAATGTTCACTTCATGGGCAGTGTGGTCCAGTGGTTTGGGCGTCGGCTTTGTGATCGGAGGCTCTCGGGTTAGTATCTCGGCCGGATGGTCGGAATTTTACTGAGCTAAGAAATGCATCCAACGTTGCTCCTCTCCACCAATATGTATATATGGGTACCAATGAGGGAATAAACCAATGTGCCGTGGCTTCATTTGCACCTTATGTAAACGGCCGGTTTATCACCCAGTAATCATGCAGCTAATTGTAAGAGTCATCTGAATATGCGTAGACTATAAAACCTACCTTTACCTTTTACCTTTACTCGCTTAACGGAAATCGAACCCAGGACCCTCAAAACAAGAGGTATGCTTATAATTTTCACATAATCAGACAAAATATCTTAGCAGGTTTCAAATGATATAAAACTTCTACCACTGATATGAAGCACAATGTGTGTTATCAGGTTAAAAGCACGTTCCTTGCATTCATTGAGAAACGGTAAAAGACATGGATATTCTGTACGTCTTAGTTAATACATGGGGAAATCAACTGCGGTTCTATGTTCTTTTAGGATGCGATATTACAATCAGCAAGTTTGAGGGTATGATTACGTCACCCGGTTATTATGTCGACGAAATCCCTCATGAGCTTACCTGCGAATGGACTCTTACTGGCGGCCAAACCGAAAGCCCGCCAATCGGAATGACTGTTACGATTATTTTCGCTAATTTAGCAAGCGACCCCAGACAGGGGCCTGGTTCTAACTCGACCATGGACACCATACAGGTAAATTAATTAACTTCAGTTATGACTTTCTCGATCATCCTGGAGATCTTTCTTTTTAAAATGCTTGCGAAAAATATCGAATTTGTTATGATTATGATAACGACGATTAATGGACATCATTTTAGATAAATGGAAATATAAATAACTAACGATTGATATGATTTCATTTCATACTTTCAAACATGAAAGCATCTCTTCATGAATATGGTCTCTGGTTGAAAAAGGAGGTACCTGTAGTAGTTATTAAACTTTTCAACTGTTTTCATTTCCAAATCTTTAGATTTTAGTTCAATTCTTTTTCAAAAAGATACCTACGGCCCCTTTAAGGAAAGAATTCTTCCAGCTATCATGTTTTTTACATATAGATAGGCTTTAGATAAATTCCAAATGAGATACTTCGGAACCAATCTGTATATCTTGTGGAACGAACGTTTAGTAGATAACGAGATCGTTTAAATCAGACTTTGTTATTTTGTAATATAGGTATTTGGCGATAACGATGTCGCTATTGATGGCTCAGGCGGCCGCTTCAGTGCTGCAGGTGGAAGAATAAAGATAATGTTTAATTCCGACGTCACCGTGCACTCGAAAGGGTTTGAAATTTCCTTTGGTGCTGGTAAGTGACAATCGTATCTATTCTGCAATCCTCGGCACAAGTCGGTAGATATACCTCGTAGGTAGTTCATGAATATACCAGAAATCCTTTGGTGATTCGTCTGTTTTCCGGCGGATAACGCACATGATTACAACATGCACACAGGCATTAAGTATTAATGTACATGTAAATACACACGAATATGGTTACAATATCACAATTGAATGTTGTTTTTTACTGTTCTCACAAAAGATTTTCATATCAACACATCTTTTTTTCATATTTTCTCATTCGTATCTTCTCGGCAATCACGGGCTTGTGCCGGGGATTTCCGAGTAGATACGATTGTAAACGGACATATCCTTTGTCGCTGCCATGTTGCCGGTCATAATTTTCGCAGTTATTACTTCCACTACGTTATGTTTCCAAACATCTACAAACGTTCCCGAATTCTTCTTGCTGTTGTAATTGATGTGCTTTTGGATTGTTTAAGATATTACCACCTTGAGACATTTTTTTCGGATAGAAATAAGACAGATACAAACACGTTACTTGGTATACTCCGATTCTTGCAAAGAAAACAAATTTTCGGTACTCGTATTTGAGTTTGTTTTGTTTTCGCCGGTGTGCTATTATTTGCAACCCATATAACAATTCGCTTAATGTTTATTCAAGGTCACGTGACTTATATGATGACAGCGGTAAATGAAGTACAGCGTGACACTGACCAGTGTTTTAACGTTTTATCATTGCTTGCCTGAGACTATTTCTGTAGCTCCTTACGTCACATTTTCGCTCCGTGCCGGTTTTTTCGTTTGATAGGGACACAGTTATGTCAAAGCAAAATGCAGAAGTATGAGTAAAAACCAGAACCCATCAACGGTTTGCCAAACTATCCTAGGTGTACCTACCCGTACACGAGACTTGCATAAGCATTGTTGGTGAAGTTAAACGTGTCCAATCGATTATTCAATTCTTATCCAATAAAGCCTAAATGCTACGTTGAAACATTTAAGATTTCATCCTCGTTTCGGGTTGTTTTGTGCAAACCGTTATAGTTGGAGAAAGGAAATGTTTCGATAAGTATATATTTAACGTAAGGAACAGGTTGAAGGTTTGAAGTTAAGACATAACCTTTATACGGGTTACCGAAAAATGTTGGTCTTGAACGCCTGACTCCAATTTGATAATATATAAATCCGACGCTTGTGTAAACACCAAAAGCTATTCTCAGATAGTTTACTTCTTTTAAGCCTTACATAGTCGCATTATTAACAAAATGAATTCATATTTAGCGTAGTATAAACACACCTAATAAAGTATACAGGACACATGGCGAGTTCCAAGGCATCGTTATATTCTGACAAAATGAGGACATGTCCACTGAAGAGAAGTGCCCATAGTGTCATCTATATCGAATTTACAATTGGTTCTTCATCAATAAGACAGTTTGGACATCTTTTGTCACATTGTCAGATGGTCTTAATATGCTCTGTATTCCAAGCCTACATTGACTCCTTTTTCAGTTTGATTGACAATTCGAGAAGTAAAATATCTTTAACATGGAGTACCCTTTTCACCAATGTCGTCTTTCGACTAGTAAGAGCAAATAAACTGATTTTTCTTTCATAAATGCTTTGGTATTCATTCTATTTATTTGTTTAGATTGCGCACCCTTAGACGTATCAGCAGAAACGATTAAATCTACCAACGACTCCTATTATAATGTTCCTGTTGATCTCTCATGCCCTACCGGGTATCAATTCAATCTTGAAAAATACAAGAACGAGAAATCTGTGACAGCTACTTGTAAAGTTGAGGGGTTCGTTCTTGGAGATGGCTCAGAGGTCATCCCCGAATGTCAGGGTAAGTGATCATTTTTCATTCGTACTGAATGTTCTGACGGTTCCACATCGAAAGGATAGACTTGAGGTCATCAATTGTTTAGATTTCGTCTGTACGTGCTTCAAGGTGTGTAATGAGTGAGTTTCAAACTCCCGAATTTCACCTGTACTTATTTTTGTTCAAAACTACGATCGATTGGAGCCTAAACATATCAGCGGTTGCTAGGGGGATGTTTTGTAACCTGGTTACAGTACCGTATCCTGATTTCAAGCCCCAAAGCCACCGATGGTTTCGTGCAAGGGTCTTTTGGTAAAGCATTTCTGAGTCCTAGTCTAGTACTGGGGATCTTGATAAAGACGTTATAAAACTGAAGAGTTGTTGATGCGATGTTAATCAACAAACACATATTTCATCCTTACTTAAAGCTCAATTCTTTATTCCTTAATGAAGATAATATATTCGGTCTGACCATACACATTTCAGTCCTACCAACTTATATTCCTGATTCCGATGTTTTTTTCGCTCTGAGCTAACACACATGTGTGTCCTAAATGACGCTGCTAATTTCAATAAAGACAGCGTATAGCTGAGGAATTGTTTGCACAATGTTGAAACACATATAAAAAATTAACACATTTTCTTTACTGAGATAAGTTGTAAAATTGTGCTTAAAAGGCGATCGAATTTTTTTATCTTAAATAATAAAATATTTCGGTCTGAGCCGGCACCTTTTATATGTATTACACTTAGGCAGTTGATACCTTATCGACGATGGTATATTTATGTCATAAAATAAGGCTAGGAAATAATCAAAAGCCTTCATATTACTTTATACTTTAACAGATGAACATAATTGATCAGCTGTGACACACGAACGAACATTTGCTATGTTTTTGCGCATCTACATTGCACATGTTGTGTATATGCAATTTAGTCCAAAATATCACATTAAAAGTTTCTTTTATTATTATCTATATGTGTTGTGCAGATTATCTAAGGAATGTATGTTATAAAAGAAGATATAACGATGTCGCAATGACTTCGCTAGATGTGTAATGATTGTTTCCTGCTAACGGGAATCAAACCAGAGACCCTCAACTCCATTACAGTTGAACGCCATATCTGTTTGTCTTTGTGGCATTGTACAAAGTATACAATTTAAATAAAGTGTTTACCACTTTGATCATTACTTATACTATCATCACACTCTTATCATTACGGTTGCAATCTTTCCATCGACTTATCTTACAGTTGTTGAATTGAAATACGTGGATGATAACATAGCCACTTGACCCATTACCAAACAATAACGACTTTTGGCAACTTTGTTATAGCTGACTCTAGAAAACACCGTGGGAAAAGGAGAAATTGCTCTTAACGAGCAATTTCCCCTTTTTTCACTATGTTTTCTACCGTACCAGAAGATTGTTTTTTTTTTTTCAATTTCATCACATTTTGAAATGTTGTCAGCAAACTCTTTCAATTTGGGACAGTCGAAAATTGGGCGTTCTGTAAAGGGTTAAATCATTCTATCAACTATCAACCTAGGTCCACAGTTCCTAAGTATCCCACTGATCTCCATTTTCAGTTGTAAGATGTGGTACACCACCGAAGATAAACAACGGCTACATCGTAAATGCCACCAAAACAAGCTACGGGGGAAATGCAACATACGCCTGTGACACTGGCTCTGGTATTCAAGGTGACAGCGTTGTCACTTGCAACGAAAACGGTGAATGGATAACTCCACCTTTGTGTACATGTGAGTATAGTAATTCACATTCTGGAAAAAGATTTACGTTTCTACCGAAGCAGGTTTATTTATGATATATTACCACCTATAGTAAATCACAGCAGACGACATGCCTCTATAGTACACAACTAAGACACAAGTTTCAAAATTCATCCAATCGTTAAGGTTCGTTACTCCTGATACAGCTATACGTTTATGACACGGTGTGTAGGAACTTCACATAAAATAGTTCTTTGTGCATACATGTATTACAAACTTTTACACGGTGTGTAGGAACTTCACATAAAATAGTTCTGTGTGCATACATGTATTACAAACTTTTACACAGTGTGTAGGAACTTCACATAAAATAGATCTTTGTGCCTACATGTATAACAAACCTTTACACGGTGTGTAGGAACTTCACATAAAAAAGTTCTTTGTGCCTACATGTATAACAAACTTTTACACGGTGTGTAGGAACTTCACATAAAATAGTTATTTGTGCCTACATGTATTACACACTTTTTAAGTCAGATATATTTTTATCTTGATTTGATAATTATGTCCTATAGTCAATAAAAATCTAAATCGATGTCAAATAGTTATTACGTAAAGACGTTCTTACTGGATGCGAGATGAACGTTGAGTTGCGCTTATAGAGCTTCCAACGTTTAAGGTGCTTGTTCACAGGTGTGGTTAATTCAGAAGTAAAAACGATTCACTTTAAAACTACACAGCAGCGATCTTGCTGATAAATCCACACTTAAGAAAAACTATTGGAAGTAAAATGAAGTTGTTCTTAAGTTTTGGGACAGTGACTTGGTAGGTATTTTAATCCCAAAGTGTTGCAACCTCTTTCTTTTAGCTCCAATCAAACTTAAAAGTTTGATTAAGTGGTGCTTCGCGAATTAAGTATTCTTTCAGTAATTCTTTGTTCGTTTAAAACAAAAATACAAAAAGAAATGTATTGTTTTAACAGCATTTTATTTTGACTAAAATGTTCTAATGTGTGAGCAATCAACTAAAGCTAATTTCACATTGCTATATGGTACATAGCATTATCGATTGTTTTATTTTCGAATTATTGTAGCATCGGCATGTCAATATTCTGATGGAAGGTTAGCAGTGGACAATGGAGGATACACCATAGAGGCTGGGAATGAGCTGACCAATGGATCTGCTGAGTTTAATGTTGTTTTGAAGTTTCAATGTGACGACGGTTATGAATTGATTGGACAACAGCGAACACAGTGTACCACTGAGGGCTGGAAACATTCCACGCCACCAACATGTCGAAGTTGGTATTCTAAATAGGAATTTATGTCTATTTCAACATTTGTATGGTTTAATCGAAGTAAATACTTAGAGTTTAAGTGAAAGTAATCAATGACTTCATGACCTATTTTCTCAATCAAAGGTTATCTTACATTGTATTGATTTTAATTCTTCTTTCATCCCTCTAATGTTGAATCTGCAGTCGACGATTTGAAAATACGACACCAAGTTAAGCAGTATGATTCTTCTGTAACATTGAGTAAACAGAAGTATAGTGTCGGTATCGGAATATAAAGCTATGGGAAGAAGGAGATACATAGTATATTGCTTCTCCTTTGGACTGAACAGGGGAGGTCTTTTATACCAGTTCAAAATTGTGAAATGATCATTTAAAAACTGTCTACCAGAATCCACTTATCATTTTAAGCGTTTCACATTCAACCTGAAACTAATAGATTAACATTTCTTTAACTTGAAATTAATAGATAAAATTAAGCCCTTTTTCACATAAGCAAACTGTACTGAACTCCTAGAAACTAATTAAGATTGTTCTATTAAAATAGTTATTCATATTTACTTATATCGACAAGATGATCAAATAATTGAATCTTCTGTGGTATGATAAAAAGTTTATTAAGCAAATAAATAATTCCAAGCTTCATGCTGATATCTGTTTCACCCCTACCTTCTTCCAGAACTCAAGTGCGTATTGCCGGAAGTTTCAAATGCACAACCCTGGGGTTCTGCAACTATTGAGTTTAACAGGACAGCAGTCTTCAACTGTAAACAAGGGTACGAAGGGAGTCAAACCGTCATCTGTTTGGCCAATCAAACCCTGGACAAAGAACTCTCCTGTACTAGTAAGTCAAGGTTTCTTCGTGATAGGAATTTGGAATTGGGATTAAAAATACATCAACCATTCAAGATTCAAGTTAAATTATCTATTTGCGAAAAATACGAGTCTTGTTTCGTCTTTGATGATGAAGAGATTCGTAAGTTTAACATAACTGACACAAAATTACATACATGAAAATGAGACATGTAAGAAAAAAGAGCATTTGGGACATCATGTTACAAAAGATCATAAAGACTCTTCGATTACAAGTGACTAAATCAATAGAGTAACTCTTTAGTCAAACGAAGTACAAATGTTACGTATGATATTATATATTTTGTCATTAATCACAGTCTTTGACTGTTGTGAATTAATTTAGAATAGTCACCTTTCTTCTTATTATTATTTTTTCTGTCTAATTCAAGCAAATTACTCATCTGGGGCCTGGTTCAGAAAGAAGATTAATTCTACGCCCATGTTTACGTGTAAGATAATAGAAGAAGCAAGTTTTCCTTGTTTGTGTCTTACAAATATTGTCGTAGTCAATTCTAGACAACATCAGACATTCACAAAGGTCTTCGTTAAGAACCACGTGGTTCGTTAGGGTTTATTTTATCTTAAAGACGGGTCCAAAATTACATCTCCTATACATAGTTATTGTTCGGTTCTCAATGAATGAATGAATGAATAAATGAATGAATGAATGAATGAATGAATGGTGTTTTAAAGGGACTTTCTCAGAAATGGAGTTTTTAACTTTTTAAAATAATTCGTCTTCAAATGTAAAACGAAGATCGCGGATTTCTGAATTAACAAAGAACTAGATTATTGACAGCTTTCTTATCTTGCTCGTAGCTATACAAACAAGATTTAGAACATTAAAATCGTAGATAATAAGACCGTTTAAACGGGTTTATTTTGTAAACAACGTCTAAACCTAGAGTAAGATGTGTTAATTTTAGATACCATCGTCACATGGGTCATGGGAAATACATATTTTACGCGCATGCGCATGGACGCATATATCATTTCCGTCAAGCGAAAGTGGTTCAAATGAGGAGGATCAAACAACGTAAATGTTAATAAGTTAATTCTTGCTTTATTAGATTCAATCATAGTTTGTTAGTTTACCATCATCATCAAGGCGTTTGCCATTCGGTGAGCAAGAAGAAAAACGGAAGAAATCAGCTTTATTTAGACATAGGAATTTAGATATGTCTTCCCAATAGGTTAAAAGAGGGTATTGTCAGAATAACATGATTAAATATTTAACAGAACAAATGCCATTTTACATCAGATTACATATTATAACTTTTAACCTGGAAAGGAATTTTCATTTGCCAACTTCATTCGTGTAAATTAAGTTTCAAAGCGAAAATTAAAAATCAAGAGAAGGTAATTGATATGAAATTTATTTTTAGTTGCCACATAACAAAAGCAAAGCGCGCAAAAAAAATCCCCGTTTATTTACAAATCGGCTGTTCCAATGAAGATCAGACAAACGCGACAGCTTACTTAGCGTTAATTTACAAAAGCACGGGGTTTTAGCAACTAGATAGTAAATAAATGGGAAAAAGGTCTTTGGTTTAGTGACACTGATTGTCAATACAAATGTTTTGGCTTTTGTTACTCCAAATACACACATCACTGAAAGAGCATCTTTAAGGC
Organism: Cerastoderma edule; assembly: GCA_947846245.1. NCBI lineage: Eukaryota > Metazoa > Mollusca > Bivalvia > Cardiida > Cardiidae > Cerastoderma > Cerastoderma edule. The sequence continues at coordinate 301,575 of OX401406.1, read as the reverse complement.
GCATTATGATAATATTGATAAATGTATACTAAATTATTAACAGGTAGAAATGTATTCGATCAAAGAAACATAAATAAGAAGTTGTAAAGAAGGAATGATAGTAGATAGAATTTTAAAAAATAATGATAATAATGATTGTAGATAAATAATTTGTAATGAATGTGTGCTATTCAATAAATAGTTTGTAATTAGTAAATGATACTGATATACGTATATTCAAAATGAGTAAGGAATCACAATTTATTGTAAATTCTAATTTCTTTGAGAAAGAAAATACTTACAGTTTCAAAAAGCTCATGAAGATACATTGAAATATTTTTGCACGAATTATTTGAAAATTAATGCAATCAAGTAATATACGTTTTATGGTAAATGATGCATTGCATTGACTGCATTCAGGTGAATTTTCTTACTCTGTTCCTTCCTGAAAGTCTCCAATTTATCCTGTCACTTGTGCCATTTCGGGACCGATAACTAGGTGCCATATAACATTTGTGATATCCGGCACTAACCATATAATACATGCACGCGACTAATCATGACGTCATAAGAACGATATGACGTCATGTATACATCATTCTCTACTTGTTTTTTCCGTTTTTCTCGTGTTTTATTTACATTTTGTTTGTTTGAAAGAATAGATAAAGGTAACAGGATAAATAGAATAGATGATTGGTGTCTTTGAATAGGAAAAGTTATCGGGCTCGGCATCGGAATATTATCCGTTTCGCCTTCGGCTCACCGGATAATATTCCTACGCCTTGCCCGATAACATTTCCGATTCACGACACCAACCATCTATTCTCTATATATCTACCAAATACTCTTCTGATCTAATGAAAAGCATTCGCGTCATATTTATCTTCGAAAAGGCAATTTCTTCATATCAGTTGTATGGAGCACACATTAACCTACGACCGATTACAGTCGTGTACGTCTGCAATTTTTATACGACTAAAATCTGATTAACATTTACATTAGTGAGAAATATTTGCAATTGCGACTGAAGAGAGGTTAACATGTAAGTTTAAGATTCTGTGTGAGACTCTGAGAAAATTGTAAAGCGATCCTTTATGAGACAGGCAGCTGGTAGTTAAATCCGCGTATCAATTTTATATCGGTATTTTATTAGCGTTTTCTATTTTTCTTCCATTTATGTTAAATTGGTACTTATACGATTAACATACTAGATTGCATTGGATACATTTATCAGAGCTTTTGTATTAAATGCCACACGTTTGTTCACATCGTGTTAACATATACGTATTGATAGAAATGCGATCACAGAAAATGAATAAACGTAACGTTAATGGGGCAAATCCTTCCAAATCAACGTAGATTGTCTTCGTTGAAAATGTAAACAAAGGAACATACAACAGAAACACGCGAAACCGTATCAAATCAATTCTTAACAGAGTCGAGAAACTCTCATTGCAAACTATACTTCGCTTAAAAAAAATTCCAACGAAATTTTTTGCTTTCCAGATATAAATGAATGCGCAGATGCCGTAAACCCATGTGACCTTACCAAAGAAACATGTCAAGATACAGATCCAGGTCATGAGTGTTTATGTAATGCTGGATATATGAAAGATACCAACAACGTTTGTCAAGGTAAGTACTTGTATCTCTGAGGATATCTTTATTTTCTTTTGAAATTAAGATAAATCAAAGATTCACGTTCATATTTATTTTGTTTTGATACCATAATGGCGTAAAAACTTATTGAAGATGAGTCGTATATACAATAACTGATAGCATGGTCAAATATTTGACCATGCATTTCATGTGAAAATTACATCACTTCAATAACGTATTATGGATTCAACCTTCAGTAACACATAATAATGACAAACATAAGATTTGAAATAAATAGATATGAATATTTATTTGGCGAAACTGGTCATGGCTTTAACGGGTTGTTAAAATGAATTTACAAATGCAGCAAAAACATTATCTCACATTTCACTTAACATTCCAATTGCTTTCTAATTAAGTTCACCAATTTAGTTCACAGTTAGCACTACTCAAAAGGTGATCCCCTAGGAACAGTGGGTCACGAAATGTGCCTTTACTCTAAAAATTGTTCATGTCGATGTATGTGCCCGCGAGAATCCGCCCGTTTAAAGCCACAACGTCGTAGTTTATGAACGCAGCCGGCCCGAATAACGTATTTAAAACATCGCCATCTGTGGATTTCGGCATAGGATAACCAACCTAGCAAAACAAGACAAAAGGTGGTTAATATCTTAGAAATGGCAATGATATGTTTAAGGATATATAATACCAATGCCTTGTCAATATAAGCATCACTGTTGATAAACAAATTGGTCAATCATCTTAATTTCTACAAATTCCTTTAAACGCTATTGTAGCAATCTCTTTCAAAACATGAAAAGCATGGATTGCTTTAAATCTATATGGCCCCTAAAAATCAAGCATGTTCCAATGTTTCTATACATAAAATGACTATAATAGCTATTAAATATAAAGCAGTTAATATCCAATGACCAAATTGACACATCATGTTATGGTATAAGTTGTTGTTGTTATCCCTCCTTGTTTTCATTCTTTCATGAGTTGTCTACAAAGAAGACTGATAAAATTGATTTTCTCCTGTTTTCGGCGGTAAAGTTTGGATTTCTTTTGAAAATGTAATCGGAATCATGTAATGCATCTAATTGAGGTTATAATGGAAACGTTTCTCGGTAAACCCTTTTTATTTGTGAAGATATTCAATGTTACAAAGTTTCATAAAGTTGCTGCCATTTAGTGTTAAGATGTGCAACACTCTTATACCTTAATTATGTTGTAGTATCATGGTAAAATGTGTACAAAGATCTTGCCAAATAAGGCATCAGCTTTGATATCTTAACCTAGTGTTATGATTTTTATATCTTACCTCTGACCGTTATGATTTGTTTGATGTCTTGTTTCAGACATTCGGGAATGTGGAGTTGGTAATGGTGGCTGCAGTAAAAGTTGCGCTGAGTTATCAGGCAGTTATAGGTGCGAGTGTCCTAACGAAGGCTATGAGCTGTTTACGGAGAATGGTCAGCATGGACATACGATACCGGACTCAGAGACCGGACATCTTCCGGGCGATGTATACAGATTCAACCACACATGCGTCAGTAAGTGTAGACATGTTATGCAGCCCGGTGATAACTTTTAAAGGTGCTAGATCACAGATGTGGGAACATTTGGAAGTCAAAACCTCATTTCTTTAAGACAACTGCCCCGTCGTGTATCTTTGGTATGAGACGCGCTGGAGGAAAAAAACAATGGAAGCAAAATTTGTTCATATTCAGAATTTTTGGAGCCTGTAAAGAGAAGCAACTCTTTTGAAATATGCCGTATACAAACTGTACATAATTAAATATATAATCATATACAGTATACAAATATCTTTCAATAGCAACGTTTAATTGTCTAACAATACAACTGTTTAGTTTCAATGACATCCTATTCTGTTTTTCAAATGTTCTCATCTGTAAACAAGCACCTTTACAACATATGTGGCAAAAGGGATTTTTCATTCTTACCATATGTTAGTTGTTACTCAAGCATACACAAATATATTTATTCGTCAATTTGATTCGTTTGTATTTTCTCAATGATCAGTCTATTGGTTGGCTTATTAGATATTGTGTTTAAGGCATTTTCAGCGATACCTCAGTCATATTGTGGTTGTCTGAGCACATATATACGATCTGGGTATTCCCATCAAGTACTCTACATTATTCTCTTAATGTTACCGGACGTCATAAAAAAGAACTATATGTGTAAAATGTGGATTTGGCGTATGGTATTCAGCTATGCTCCATACAAATATTCATAAGAATAAAGTAACCGAAGTCGGTCTATAAATGTAGATAATGACGGAAAACCTCCTAGGTTTCACTAACTGGATGTTACATCCACTGTATGGTAATTAAGTACCCGTATACCCTGCTGTTCTTTCTGTGTAAGATCTACATGGCCAACCGTATGTTATTCCTGCTAGTTCGATGTAAACACTTCAGTGCAGGAACGTGGATGTTTGCTTTCAGTGTGTTTTTTCTGAGTATCACGGGCCACGTGTCTATAGCTTGACATATGCGAGCTTTATCTAGGTCATGTAGCCTTGTCATCGGATTTGTATACAATAGAAAAAACGCCCAAAGTTAGCTAGTATTAAATTGTTTTCTCTGCTGAAATATTAAATAAATATGTATTCCTGTACTTTCGTAAGTTCCAGAAAAAAAAAGTATTTTGACGTCCGGGGACTTTGAAGCTGCTGACAGCTTTGAGCTTTCTCACATAAATTAATACGATCAGTAATGAGACACAAATAATAAGTTTAAACGTCGGAAAAAGCATTGTCCCAGTCAGGGGCTGTATGCATAATCTCGAACATGATACCGATTTTTGTCCATCTTTATCATTATGATTTTGCTAGCCATGTTCTATGGACAACAAGCCATGGACATTTTATTCTTAATTAGTTTGTGTTGTGGGATTTAGAATTGGGAAGAAACATATCAAATCGACACAGACAATCGCATACTGATTAACAATAAATCACATTAATTGTTGTGTCGCTTTTCAATAGGTTTTGTTTTGTTTATAACCCATACTATGCTAACAGGACTAAAGAAAGCATGCGTACGGCTCAATATAATGATAACTTTCATGATAAAAAAAGTTTTGGCTAATTGTTTTTTGTGTGTTGAAATATGATTTGAATTAAAGTACGTGTATCACGACAGTCCGTGTACGCACTCATAAAATATAACAAGGCATCTCAAAATTGCACAAATGTTCATTTTAACATTGAAAGGAAATGCTGACAGAGCCGTTATGGATGCTCGCCAATGCCAAGCTGTCGTTCCCGCTTTACAAGCCGGTATTGGTTACTTAAGAGCTATTTAAGGCTGATATATTGCGATATAAAGATGGTAGAGGTATTAAGCATATGCATGTTATTCATATGTACAACTACTAGCCGATAAATTTCTAGTGGGAATACAGAGCAATCTGAACACATCGGTTTTATCCTATGAAAACACCTCTGAAATAATAGGGATGACGCCATATTGTTTCCCGCGAGAATGACGTCATTTAACTTTCGTTTTTAATATAGATCTTACATGTGAAATCTAAAAAGTCGTTAAATATGAGTTACTGATAAAAAATGATTAAAAAGGATGTCCGACACTTCCATACACATTGAACTACTTAACGTGAACGCTTAGAAAATGTGTTAATTGCCGGATGCCGATTTACCCGAAAAATTGTAACCATACACTCATATCCGAGGTGTATTTCATAGCTCACGGAAAAACCCGAGTAGTTCCGATTAAATACAGAGGAGACGTACTATTCTTTGCAAATTTTATCAAACATATACAATATTCAAATTCATAAAAATGCGAAAACATGGCAATGCAAACATATTAATGAGAGAAAATGTGATTTTGGAATGAACAAATCTTAATCACAGAATATAGAAGAACGATGAATGAGCCAGTTAAGAATAAATCCTGGAATACTTGGAAATGATGATAAATTATGGATCAATTGGATAATATTTTCAGACGTGATTCCTCCTCACTCGAGGGCATACTCTGTTTATAGCTTTCACAGTGGCGTGTCACACAAGTGATTACGTACCTTGTTATTGTTTCTCATTTGATAAATGTATAGATGCTTTATATATTCTCGCATCCATAGATTTAAATTCAGCGTACACTTCATCTCTAAACTACAAGCAACCTCGTAATTCCTGACAGTTACGTCACCACATTTTATATAGGGATAGTCTATAAATAGAATCGTATTCCCCCGAACCCCTGTCCAGATCAAATTTACCTACGTACATGTATATTGTTTCTAATCTATCGTAACACCTATAGCGTAATGGTTAGTGTATGCAAGTGCCACGCTGAAAGTCCGTGTTCGAACTCATTCATAGGATGGGATTTTTTTTGTATTATTTTAAACAGTTTTTTATTTGTACATTTCAATTCTTTGAAACCATTTATCAAGATAATGATAGTTTCGTGCTTTTTTCCTAATTTTCATTGTGTGTGTCTCTTTTTTTAATATCATCTTTTATTTTTTCATTTTTTATCTATTTATGTATTAAATCACATATCATATAACATAATAGTTCCATATATTGAGTTTATAAAACATTTCAATCAATGCCATTTTATATGGTAACTAACGATGTCAACCCTGATAAAACATTGTAAAAAAAATGTGAAAAATGACAAATTTACCCGTCACGAAAAAAGCTGTAGGTGGGGATCAAACTCGGAAATATATGGTTCTATTGCTGATAAAGCCGGCTTACCGATTGAGTTATTTAAATCTCACGACAATCGAACGAATTGATTGGACGAGCCATCTTTTTTTCAATACTATACAAACAGTTAATCCTAAAAATAGCACTTGGATGACGTATACGTCAGGAATCCAGTAACAGTTAACCCATTACCAAACAATAACGACATTTAACCACTTTGTTGCAGACGACTCTGTAAAACATCGTGGGACAAGGAGAAATTGCTTGTAATAAGCAATTTTCCCTTTTCCAACAATGTTTTCTGCCCCATCAGAAGATATTTTCCAATTTCATCACATTTTGAATAGTCGTCTGTAAACTCTTCAATTTGGGACAGTCGGAAATTTGGTGTTTGGTACAGGGTTAATACAATGTTTTATTTACGTTACAGTAATAGCATGTGACCCACTCGAAGCAGTGACGTATGGAAGGTATTCTTCAAATGACGATACATTATTGTTTGGTGATAATGTAACTCTAACATGTGAGGACGGATATGCATTACAAAACGGGTCATTATCTGTTACGTTCGAATGTAAAAGTAATCGAACTCTACCAGTACATGCCTGCTACCGTAAGTTTGTTCACACTTATGAGGAAACTTTGGCCTCCCTCTTTTCTATTCGTGGTTTTGAAGCTGTTTGTTCACAGATGTGAGAAAGTTTGGGTTTTAAAATTAGATTTGGTTGAAACTGTGTAACAAATATTCTGCTGTATAATGCACACTGGAGAGTAGCCATTGGAAGCAAATATAATTCGTATCTAATATTTAAAGCCTTATACAGTCAATTGATATCTATTTAAATCCAAATTCCTTGCAATCGTTTTTTGGATATACCGCTTAACCCTTTACCAAACGCCTATTTTTCGACTGTCCAAAATCGAACGAGTTTGCAGACGACATTTCAAAATGTGATAGGGCAGAAAACATTGTGAGAAAAGGATAAATTGCTCGTTACGAGCAATTTCTTCTTTTCTAACAGTGTTTTTCATAGCCGTCTGCAACACAATGGTTAAATGTCGTTATTGTTTGGTTTTGGGTTAAAGACTGTACAACTCTTTTGTTTAAACGATATTTCATTATACTCTCTAATATTCCCATCTGTGAGTATGCACCTTTAAAATCACTGGCTATACGCCCGCTTTAATTTATTCTGTATGACTACATGTACATCAAAAATACAGTTGGATTACTTCCCAGTAAATGATATCGTAGATGAAAAAAAACATCTCTTACAATTACAATGACTCGTCGTATGAAATTCGTCTGCAAAGAAATGTGTTTAAACGAGTTTGAATCAAGATATAAATCCAGTCATCGCACTTTCAAACAAACAAAGAAAAACAAAAGAAACAAAAGAAGAAAAGAACAAAAATATCCAAATAAAACCAATGACATTTTTGTATTGACATTATCTCCCTTCTTATTACATCATGAAACAAGTGCTAACACAAATACTTCATTTTTCTTCTAAGCCTGATGCATTTTGACATCAAGGAATGATAGTTAACAGAGATTTCACACGATCTTTGTTTGCCTCTCTCTTCCAGCTCGAGGTTGTGTCATTCCAACACCCCCAACATACGGGTCTTTCAACAAGGAAAGTGTTATGTTCAAAGAATCGGTGCAGTTAACATGCCAATATTCCGACACACGAAACATCACACGTACGGCGTACTGTATTTATGACAACCGGGGCATGCGACTTGGTGGGGAGAAAATTGATGAATGTCCAGGTAAGTGACAGTTTAGACTGGGAACCAGTCTTTCCTCTATTAGATATAGAGGCTGGTATGATACAAGTCCATTAGACTGGGACCCAGTCTTTCCTCTATAAGATATAGAGGCTGGTATGGTACAAGTCTACTAGACTGGGAACCTGTCTTTCGTCTATTAGATATAGAGGCTGCTTTTGTACAATTCTACCAGGCTAGGAACCGGTCTTTCGTTTATTGAATATAGAGGCTGGTATTGTACAAGTCTTCCAGGCAGGAAACCGGTCTTTCGTTTATTGAATATAGAGGCTGGTATTGTACAAGTCTTCCAGGCTGGGAACCGGTCTTTCGTCTATTAGATATAGAGGTTGGTAGTGTACAAGTCTTCCAGGCTGGGAACCGGTCTTTCGTCTATTAGATATAGAGGCTGGTATTGTACAAGTCTACCAGACAGAATTCTGGCTGGTAACAGAAGGAACAGAAACAGCACAGTCTCCATAGAGATGAACGTTTGCCGATTCAAAGTAAATAAACGGCTTGCCGTAAGACGAGGCTATGTTAATAATGGTCAGAATGATTTGAAATTAAAGTTTTGCTGCAAATCAGTGTTTTAATCAAAGTCTGGTCAAAGGGCGTTCTGCTTTTATTTAACGCAAAACAATGATTCAGGGGAAACAATTATGTATTTTGTTGCTTGTTGTTGTTGTTGTCGTATTTTCGAACGTTGCCTTCTGACCAATTAAATCGGCCGTTATGTGTTAGTTGCTGGTTGTCTATCTTACAAAACAAAGTGGAGCCGGCAGACGGCAGGGGAACAGTTTATTGACTACTTGGCCTCACTAGCTTGATCTATAGCATGACCGACATGACCCGAGTTCGAAGCCCAGGTCTGACAACATTCTCATCAAAATCAAATGATGTGTGTGTTAACCATTTTTATTATATTCTCATGAGTGAAATACTGGGATTTCTCAGTGTATTAGTTTTCATTTTTGTCACAGTGAATATCGTCGCTAGCGATGATATCAAAAAGTCATATCATCACTAGTGATGATATCAATTTTGACGGGACTACTTTCTTACCATTCCTTTGCATTAAAGTCATAGCTTCACTTTTGCACACGGCAGTAAAATGTTTGTATTCTTAAATATATCCATACGCGTGATACATGTCATAGGTTGCAAAAATGATGTCTTTGGCGTTATAAACTGCTTTGCTCCTCCCATTTTATATTCCATTTGGCGTTAATGGATGTGTTTTGGCAAATATACTTCATATAGTGGAATAAAATGAATAGAATAATCAACTCCATTCGATAGATATAAAAAATATGTCACTTGAATGGGTTGTTATCATGTAGAAAAAACTCGTTATTCGAACTCGTTTTTTCAACCTGATGACAACCTATTCTCGTGACATATTTTTGATATCAATCGAAAGGAGTTGATTATCCTCCATGTGTCTCTCCATCTGTCATCTATTTCCATTTCTTGTAAAGAAACATTTCTTCTCTATAATCACGAATAAGTGCAATGACTGTCGTATCCCTTGTGAATTTTGCTTTTGAAACCAATCAAACCGACCTACGAGGCTAGTTTTATGATTTCATCTGCAGTGTAGCAATGTTTGGAAACATGGTCCCAACAGAATGTTTGTTGTGAAGCATTTTGTTTAGGGGTGTGGTATGCCGTTTTCAATATACAACTTTGCCTATGCAACATATCTATTTACGTAAACTTGTTTATAGTAATGAAATGATAGAGAAATGGGAAATGACAGCTAAGAAAAGTAGCTCTAAATATATTAATTAATTTGCCACCCTTTTTCAATGGTATCTGTGGATTGTCCAATGCATAGAAAAGTCGTGTTTATTAAATGGTCCCATGTTTTGATTTTACAGCAATAGACTGTGGAACGCCAGCGTTACCCACCGGTGGCAGACCTCTTGCATCACCCTCTTTCACACTGTTTTTGGAGAATCCATGGTTTGTATTTAGCTGTGATGCCGGATACAATTTGTTTGGCGAATCTGGAGATTTGAACCCCAGAAACGTCACCTGCAAACCAAACGGGCGCTGGGATTTCGGGACGCTACGGTGTGAAGGTAAAAAACGGCCTACTTGTTTTCTTATGTGATGATTTATTTTTGATATCATAATGTTCCACATTTTCGATACCTGCAAACACGTCCCCATGAAGAGGCACCCCTCTCGAACAGGCTCCCCCCGTGGAGTTGTCCCCGTATAGGTGTCCCCGTAGAGGTGTCCCGGAGAGGTGTCCTGGAGAGGTGCGCCCGGAGAGGTTTTCCCGGAGAAGTGTCCCCCGGAGACGTGCCCCCTGAGAGGTAGCCCCGAAGAGGTAGCCCCGAACAGGTGCCCCCGGAGAGGTGCCCCCTGGATAAGTGCCCCTGAAGAGGTGCCCCCTGGAGAGATAACCCGTGGATAAGTGCGCCCGGAGAGATGCCCCCTGGAGATGTGCCCCCTGGAGATGTGCCTGGAGAAGTACGCCCGGAGAGGTGCCCCCGGAGAGGTGCCCCCGAAGAAGTGCCCCCAAAGAGGTGTCCCCGGAGATGTGCCCCCTGGAGAGGTGCCCCCGGAGAGGTGCGCCCGGAGAGGTTTTCCCAGAGAAGTGTCCCCCTGAGAGGTGCCCCCTGAGAGGTAGCCCCGAACAGGTAGCCCCGAACAGGTGCCCCCGGAGAGGTGCCCCCCTGGATAAGTGCCCCTGAAGAGGTGCCCCCTGGAGAGATAACCCGTGGATAAGTGCGCCCGGAGAGATGCCCCCTGGAGATGTGCCCCCTGGAGATGTGCCTGGAGAAGTACGCCCGGAGAGGTGCCCCCGGAGAGGTGCCCCCGAAGAGGTGCCCCCAAAGATGTGTCCCCGGAGATGTGCCCCCTGGAGAGGTGCCCCCGGAGAGGTGCCCCGGAGGGATGCCCCTGGATAAGTGCCCCGTAGAGGTGCCCCCTGAGAGATGCCCCTGGATAAGTACCCCGGATAGGTGCCCCCGGATGGGTGCCCCCGGAGAGGTGCCCCCGGAGAGTCGCCTCCTGGAGAGTCGCCCCCTGGAGAGGTGTCCCCGGAGAGGTGCCTCCTGAGAGATGCCCCCTGGATAAGTACCACCGGAGAGGTGCCCCCTGGAGATGTGCCTGGAGAGGTGACCCCGGAGAGGTGTCCCCGGAGAGTCGCCTTCTGGAGAGTCGCCCCCTGGAGAGGTGCCCCCTGGATAAGTGTCCCCGGAGAGGTGCCCCCTGGAGATGTGCCTGGAGAGGTGCCCCCGGAGAGGTGCCCCCGGAGAGTCGCCTCCTGGAGAGTCGCCCCCTCGAGAGGTGTCCCCGGAGAGGTGTCCCGGAGAGGTGCCCCTCTCGGAAAGGTGCCTCTTAATTTCAAGGGGACCGAGAAGTATTCTCTCACCAAATCAAGAAGATATGATATGAGCCCCAAGTCAAAAACTAGTTGGTGGATATCTGACCCCTGTCATTAATTCGGGTTGGAAAGGTAACCTACCCCCCCCCCCCCGAAGAATATATCAGATAAATTTGGCGGACCTCTGCCCCCTCTCGGTGATTCAGGGGAGGATATGCGCCCGACCTGAGAGAGTAAAACTGTCATTGATTTAAGTTCTGACACTGCTTTTAATCAGACTCTATAAAACTTTGCATAGTGTATTTGATACTAATCTGCTAACTTGTAATGAAGCATTGAAAAAATGGTTGACTCTGCTAAAAGTAAATAGTGCAGGTCTGAGAGTCTTTAAATAAGGCGTTAAACACGTTGGTCGTAGTACATGTACCATTTATAATATTTTCCTTACCAAACACTAAAAAGGACTTGAAGAAAGCAATGTGCGGCGTATTTACATATGCAAACGGGCCCACGTTTCCTGTGAAAGAAGATAAACAATAACACTCAATGAAAAAAATAAGCAATTCCTACACGTGGTGACAATGTCATACACACTTTTTGATAATGATAATACGTCACGTTTATGTCCAACTGTTCCGTTTATTCATTGAATGCAAACCATCTCGGATAAGAGTACATGAACCAATTCGTGAAAGATGATCATGGTTAAATGGTATATGATAAAGATGTTAACGATTCAGTTATTCCATAACTGATATCTTTAAAAATCAGATATTCCAAAAAAATCAAATATCCCAGGTTTAATGTGAACACGAATAAAATAGTCCAGGTTAAAGGCGTAATCCAATCAAGTTTTTTCATCGAAAAAGGGTTAACATGAATCAAATAATCCAAGAAAGTTGTGAGAGCCATGAAGCTAGTCAATGTAGAGGTTGCAAAATAATAAAATATCCAAGGTAAAAGATGTACTCTAGTCAATATTCATGGTAAAAAAGGTAAAGGAACTCAAATGACACACGAATGATATGTGCTGGAACAACATAGATCAAGTAAAAAGGTGAACATAGATTAGATATTCTAGGAAATGCTTTCGCTAATCTAGTATTCTAGTATAAATGGCATCATGCAGGTAAACATGATTGCTAATTAAAGAACCAAGATAAAAGGTTTCCACAAATCAAATATTCCAAGTAAAAGTGTAAACTAACAAAATGGCACAGGTTAAAGGTGAAACAAACCCATTATTCCAATTGAGAAGATGTATACAATTTAAACATTCCTGGTAAAATGTGTACAATCACTCAACTACTGCAGGTTAAAATTTGATAACGAATCTATTATATCAGAGAAAATTGTGTACACAAATAGAATATTCCAGGTAAGTAATAAAAAAATAAAACGCTCTTAGTAAAAAATGAAAACAAAAACCATATTCAATGTAAAAATGAGTAAATCAACGAAGTATTCCATGTAAAATGAGAACACAAACAAGATATTCTTGGAAAAATGTGTACACAAAACATTGCAGTTGAAAAGGTGTACACAAACAAAACATTACAAGTAAAACTGTGTACAAAAATTTAATATTCTAGGTACAGTTCAACCAACTTAACTTGAGACTTATAAACATTCTTGAGACATTTCGGGTGTTTCCGGATGTAACGAATAATCAACTTACCTTTTTCAAGCGAAGTTACACGAACAAGAGGTCGCTGCATAGGTGTTCTCCCGAGTAATCTCAAGTTAAATTGGTTTGGAGTATAAAAATGTGTTAACAAACAAAATATTCAAGCTCGAATCTGTACACAAATCCAACATTCCTGGTAAAAGATGTACACATACTTTTCCAATTAAGATCGTGGACCCAAAATAATATGTCAGGTAAATGTTTACGCAAATCCAATATCGCTTGTAAATTGTATTTACAAATGAAATATTCAAGGTAAAAGGTATTTACAAAAATAATATTTCAGGTTAAATGTTTACGCTAATCGAATATCTCCGGTAAAATGTTACACAAATCTAAAATTCCAGGTAAAATGTATTTATGAATCCAACATTTCAGGTAAAAGGTGTGCAGACCCTGGTACACCTGTAGACGCCCAACAGATAGCGACGACTTACGAAAGAGGAGCAACACTCACTTACAAATGTGTGAGAAACGGGTTCGCGCCTTTGTTAAATGGACAGGAGAGGAATTACACGTGTAATTATGATGCTCCAACCAATACGGTGAACTGGTCTAACAACCTAGGTCCAAATAACTTACCCACGTGTACAGGTAACTATGTCTTACAATCCAGCATCATGTAATCAAGTAGCCCGTTTCATCAATGATCGTTAGTGTGATGTTCTCTCGTAACCCTTATAGTGCTGGATAGTTTTCTAATAATTGATTTTTGTGTTGTCTGCCGTCCAAAACCTTAAATATCTTCTTTATTTTTATAAGGAAATATACTCAGAGCAGCAAACAGGTTATATCACAGGCCAGCCGTCAATTTACTTGGCGGCTGGCCTGGATCTTATTTGTTTACATAAGCATCAAGTCGGTTCCAGCACTATAAGGGTTAAGTCAGATTTTCTCTGAAAGGTGCGATTCATCAATATTCGTAACTGATACTTTTTCAATCTGGGTGCACACGATAAAGCGATATCTTACCACAATGCTTATCTCTTGTTGATACGCTTTAATCATTTCTATGAGAAGTTAATAGTGAGTTTGTTCATCAAAGGCATATTTTGCATTAGAAACAGAAAGTATAGCGGGTAGAGATATGTATAACTGAAACCCAGTAACACTGGTCTCCCGTCTGTTTGCAGATGTGACGAATCCTGTGGTGACATTTTGCCCTGAAAACATGTCTTACTTTCCAATGGATAGTGTCGTGGTTCAATTACCGACCTTTACGGATAATTCCGGGATAAATACAGAGAGCAGGACCAACTTCATGGCCACGGGAGACGTCATTACGATGGCTCAACAGTTCAACTTCACTGTCACAGATTTCGAAACCAGGGCGGCGACTTGTTTGTTTACCTTCGGCGTATTAGGTTAGTCACAGATAAGTTTAATCTTATTTATTCTACATCGATTGTGATGGAAGCTTGAAGCTTATTGAATTCACTCACTGTTTTCTGGATACTACACCAGTACTAGCGCCGATTCGTTGGTCTGTCCCGGTTATTTTCACCTCGCCTAGTGGATATTCGAACCTTGGCCCCTCGGTAAAAGAAGCCGACACATTACCACTGCACCGTGCCAACAGAATGAGTCGTCAATATCAGAGACAAACCTTTTCAGTGTTATACTGTGTCTTTTTCAGTTAAAGTATGTCTTTGCTGTAATTATCAATTTCTATCATAGGGCTTTTATCCATACGAGGCGTTATAAGTGCTTTTACATGTTACGGTTCACGAACTATCTGATGAATCATTTTACCGCAAGTATTCGCGAGGAGTGATTTGTTACATACGCTAAATCTATTGTTGGAATTATCTCAAATTTTGAAAACTACACTTTGACTGATACATTTGACAGAAAGTTTTATGCTGCTAAGCTTTGTCAACAAATATGTGATCAACAATTCCAATATTCACCAACTTAATCATCATCATCATCATCATCATCGTCATCATCACTATAATCGTCCTCATTATCATGACCATCGTCATGAATTTCATCATCATCACTATCATCGTCATCATTATCATTATTATTTTCATGACCATTATCGTGATCCTCACAATTATCATAAAAAGTAGCATCAACATCACCATTATCACCATTAGCATATATATCATTGCTATTTTTGCCATGACCATTATCATGAATTTCATCAGCATCATCATCATCTTCATTATTATTTTCATGACCCATTTATTGAATCTCACAATTATCATCAGTAGTAGCATCAACCTCATCATCATCATTATTATCATCATCATTATCATAACTATCTTTGTTCTTTTCGCCATGGCCATTATCATGAGCATCATTAGTATCATCAATAGTAGCATCATCGTCACCAAAAGCAGCATTATAGCTGCAAATACGTAAGGCTCGATTAGCTTAGTACCGCAACGGCATCGACTACAACTTGACTACTGGATGTAAAATGCACATTGCGATGCAAGTTTTTCCTCCAAATTGTGTGTGGAGGATACCTCCCTCCGATAAGGGTGGCCGGTAAATGTCTATCCACCGCCGCCATTACTCTAATTCATCTAAGCTGTAGACCACTTTTAATTGCGATGAAAGCTCCAAAAGGTTTGTTGATGCTTACCCATGGTAAATTGTCACAGGAGTTCAGAACTGCTCGTCTGTCGCAGATTAAGGGATGAGAATTGCGGTTAAAATTGTCAGCCCTTGGATTTCAAGCGATATGGTCGCTGACGATTTTGTACTGTTAGTAAAGTTTCCGAAAAGGTCACCTATGTTCCACTGTAAAATTGATACATGTTGTGTTTGGACTAGTCGCTAGAATGCTTGGAATTTTTGTTAATTGTCGTTTTCAACTCAATCTTATTTATATTGTTGAGGACAGTGCATCTATTCATGCTATGGTATTTTCCCATTTATATTGCCCAAATTGCTTTCCGAACCACTAACTATTTTCCAACTTAACATGATTTGAACGTGATGAGAAACGAGTAAAGTCGTATTGGACGGACAGTATTAGAATGTTGATCGAGCTGAGACTCGACCTCAGGACCTAATGTATTCCTAGTCGTATCATAATACAAACGGGGTTAATGAAGATAGGTTCATTGAAAAGGAGTCTTGTTAAATAGAGTATGTCAATTTGTCATGTTGTGTTACGGATTTCCAGGGGTACACCATTACTAGGTCTTGGTTGTGAAAGTGTTACCAAAGGAATCCCGGAGAATCAGTCCAACACTTCAATCATTAAGCCTCACAGGTCTCCTGTATACTCCTGGAAACGACTTAATATAACCCTTTACCAAACAATAGCGACATTTGACCACTTTGTTGAAGACGTTTCTGGAAATATTGTTGGAAAAGTAGAGATTGCTCTTAACGAGCAATTTCTCCTTTTCCCACAACGGTGTCTACTCTATCTATCAGAAGATTATTTTCACAATTTCATCACATTTTGAAATGTCGTCTGCAAATACTTTCAATTTGGGACAGTCCAAAACTGGTAAAGGGTTAAGGAAAGTATTTGCGTATATTGAAATTGATCAAGATGGATAGTATCTTAATTTGCAGCTTCTCGAAGAGATGATTCCAATAAAGTATTACTTTGCAATATTGCTTAGCCGAAAAGTTGAAATAGTAGAGAATCTCGATTGTAATTTATGCAAATTTTAAGCATAAAATGTTTAGTAAAACGGTACCCTGAAGTTAATATGATACATAGGATAAAACGAAGGTGTTCATGTCTGATATAAAAAAATGATCTGCAAATTGTGGTGTATTGAATGCTTAAGATCCTTTTCAGGTAAGCTGAATTAAGAAAGGTTGTCGATATGTCAGTTATTTGATGGAAATGTCCTTTTTCTAACCCCCAGATCGAAATGACAAACCTGACCTGACATGTCCCCCTTATCAGGTCGTGCGGGTGAATAGTAGTGATGACGGACCTCAAGCAGTGCAGGATTTTGTAACAATCGTGGACCCTGATGTCAGTAGATCCGTAAGTCCAGCAACTATCCAAAGGACTGTGGGACAAATTGGCATGAGTCAAATTGCTGCTGTATCCGTAACAGACGAGTTCGGGCGAAGAAGCGAATGCACGTTTATGATACATTTTGAAGGTAGGTTATCTGTCATTTGTATGTGTTTTTTCTTTCAATTGTCATTCAACAATTCATTTATTTAAATAAATTCAAACACCACATGTATAGAGATACAACCTAAAGCATTACAATATAGTAAAGGGCTGGAAAAGTGTGATATTCAATAGTTGTAAGATATAAACTACAGACAGCTTGAGAATGTTTATAGAAATGGGATTTTAATCCATTTGCTTTCAAAGTACTTTATTGTTACGATGGTATCATTAAATAGGGTTTGTGTCAAATTAAAATGTTTAGTTCTCCTTTCAATTAAATAGTATGTTTTGTATATGCAATAGGAGATACTATTTAAAAGAACATCAACATGATGATATTTTGCTAGTTGTAATATATAACCAAAAATCAAATGTTCTAAATTTTTAAACGAACTATGATAATCACATCTTTTTAATGCTTTTTCGATCGTAGACCAAAATACTTCAAGATATTTACAACGAATGACATAATGTTCGTTATCGTCGAGTTCGTTGCAGAGAAGGCATAGGGGCCTATTTTCTATTTTCCACTTAAAAAGATTCTCGTTAATTGCTAAGATTCTGTGAATAGTAATATTATCTTAACTGCTTCATACGATTATCTTAAAATAAGATGAATTCCAATTGATATTGTTGTTGAGATCTCTTTCTCAATCATCATGGACATATGGACGTTCAAACTTATCTTTTATGTGTTGGTTATACTCGTATAATGTTTTAACTAGTTGCATCATTAATATATTTATGTTATTTATCTTAGTACTGAGTGTGATTTCTATTTTCGGTTTGCATGATTGGTTTGAATTCAAAAGGTGTTTCCAGGCTGTTTGCAAAGACTGTTTTTAAATTCTGAGATCCAATTTGTTTTATTTGATAATTTAGAAAGTATGTATGCAGATCTAATATTGTCTTTGTCATTAATATCGTCAATGAATATAAAGCAAGAGTCGATCCAGGCCTTGTATAAAGGCATTTTAAATTGTGTTAGATATAACGATTCTCCGATATATAATTTGGTTACGTATATCTCTGAAGTTAGTTATAGTATCCAGATTGGTTTTGATTTTTTGATTTAGTTTATCTATTTCTTTTATCAAATTTCTATAAAAAGGCGGGATTTTGAATTTGAAGAATGTATACTTTTGAGTGAGTCTAGATTCATAATAAAAATCAGTAGATCTTTACCATATTGGTTTAAAACGAAGAGTGGTAGAACTTCCCAGTTTGCATTATCTGGTATTTTTGGATTTTTTACCCATTTGAGTGTCATTGTTTTATAACAGATGTTGATATCAATCACGTCTAATCTCCATTCTAGTTTATGTCCAATGATGATGTTTGTTTTATTTGTTATTTTGACCATTCAATAAGAATTAAAAAAATAACAATTTAACTAAAGTGTTACGTTTATAGATCCTACATCATTATGAAAAATGACTTATCCAAAATTTTATGGTGGCTAACATTGTTTTCCACTGAGCGGATGGAATTGGGTTTTTCAGATGTATTTTGCTAGGCTTGTTACATTGGTGGTATTTATCTGATGATGGTGGTCCCCATTTATTTGCCTTTACCCTGAAAATGTCTTGGGTGTTTATAGAATCTGCCTACGAACTGAGACAACCGTCACATCGTTGTAGAATATATGCGTGTTTATAAATCAATATCGCAACTGTTAAGTATATACTCATATACATATTTACATTTCTATACATATAAAAGCATATACATAGCCTAAACACGTTAGAATATAGATTCAGATCGTTTATTGCATTTATGGCCTTCGGCATATACACAAGATACAACATATATACAAATAATATCATTTCTAAAAAGTGAGTTATATGTCCCATAAATATTTTCAAACTGAGTTAAACTATAAGGAACATGAATAAATGAGAGCATTCATTGTTTCCCCTTTAACAATTCAGTACTGTTTCAAAATGCTATAAAGACATATTTTATTTGGGAGACTGTTTCTTTATACGGCACTACCTAAAAAGGCGTCCCTTTCTTGAAAAGCATAAAAAACAAGCATGGTTTTTTATAACATTGATATCTTGTGACGACATGATATCAAAACAAGAATGTAAAGAAATGTTTTTTGTATAACTAACATGAATGTATTTTACTCGCAAGTCCCTATAGAGAGGGCACACTAGGAGAAAGTGAAACTCATCCTCCAGCATTCCCTCACATTAGGCACCAGTCCTAATTCTCTTGGTATTATGAATGCCTACTATTTTCGATCATTAAATCATGGGCAGAGCAGCGAAATCTTGCTAAACACTTAGAAAATGTTCTTACATCGATTGCAAATAAATATTTTTCCATTACTAAGTTCATCTTAAAATTGACATAGTAGGTTAATTTAATATTTTTATTCCAAGTTTGAATATATTTATCCCATAATCGTTCTACGTATCGATATAAAAACAGATTTTCATTTTCAACAGTCGGTATTTCCCAAACATACCCAAAGCCATTTGCGTATAGATTGGTTCTTTCCTCTGTTGCCCAATTTGAATGACCAATACTATCCAAATATTTCATAATTTCATAACATTTTTTAACAAATCTGTGATTTGGGAGCAATAGAATTTGATGTCAATGATGTGTTTCTTAAGGCGAAATCTTTAATCAGAAAAAGAACGTTATACCGATAGATAATTTGATGTTCCACAGTATATGTTAATCAGTTTAATCAAATCAGCAAATTCTTGTTAAGGACGTTCTCGGTAGTTTTATCTGCGCACTTCATCTGCGCATCAAATGGAGATAGTAATCTGTTACCGAAGAGGTACTTGCGTAGTAGTCGGATAAACTTTTATTCGGGTGAAATTTACTGTATGCAATTTTTTACAAAGATTGATCATATTATCCATGCAACTTCAAAAGGTTATTAACATTATTATATATTGCTCATGCAAATTAAGCCCCCAGCTTCTATTTTTCAAGTTTAACGTTATTTCAATTGTTTTTAAAAATGTTTTTCAAATACGGTTACCATGGAAACTGTCATTTTACAGAAAAACTAACTCGTCAACATATACTTTTTTTGGCATTTTGTATTTCAAGATTCAATTTTACCTCACATACTGAAAAATAAGAAAATTCTATGAAAGGAATTTCTAAATATCTTCATTTATTTGTAATATACATATCAATTTTCATTGCTTTTTGACAAATACAAAAATTTGAAAAACTGATTTGGATCACAAATATTGTTCCGATTGTAAAAATTTGAAGAAAACATTGACCAATAAAGTATTGAATATATAAATTCATATTGTTTGTGTTAATAAACATTCCAGAAATTATTGAATTACCTTTGAAGATGGTATGGTCATTTTGACCTTTTTGCCCCAAACTGTTAACATGTCATTTTACGAAAAAACTAACCCGTCGACCTGCATTTCTCTTTTCATTTTTGAATTCACAATAGAATTTTGATTAACATATCAAAAATTTAGAAAATTCTATGAAAGGATTATTTTCTTAAAAAACTGTAGAACATGTCCTTAAGATAAAGAGCTTTCTATGAATATATGTTTGTAAATCAATTGAATCGTATTGTTTTGATACAAATCACCAAGTCGTGTGGGTTATTACCAATAAACAATTATTTGTATAACTTCCTAATCATGTACTATAGACATCCGTGCATCCAAAAGACAACACGTGTATAAATAGATAAATGTTTGTATGTACTGATGTCTATGATTCTTAATACAAACCATAGATTCCGCCAATTTCGATAACACAGTTGTTGCTTTTTATGGGTAGATACTTTTATGT
>OX401406.1:173954-280074 GCA_947846245.1 Cerastoderma edule | reverse complement strand
TTCTTTTAGGCTGAACGTATAAAAGGGTTTTGTGGAGCTATAGCTCATGGCTCTATGAATACTTATATTTCTTTCAGGCTGGACGTATTGGAGGGTTGTTTTGTGGATCTATAGCCAATGGCTCTATGAATACTTATATTTCTTTTAGGCTGAAAGTATGAAAGGTTTTTGTGGAGCTGTAGCCTATGGCTCTATGTATACTTATATTTCTTTCAAGCTGGACGTGTTATAGGGTTGTTTTGTGGAGCTATAGCCTATGGCTTTGTGAATACTTATATTTCGTTCAGGCTGGACGTATCGTAGAGTTGTTTTGTTGAGCTATAGCCTATGGCTTTATGAATACTTATATTTCTTTCAGGCTGAACGTATTGTAGGGTTTTTTGTGGAGCTATAGCCTATGGCTCTATGAATACTTATGTTTGTTTAAGGCTGAACGTATAAAAGCGTTTGTGGAGCTATAGCCAATGGCTCTATGAATACTTATACTTCTTTTAGGCTGAACGTATAAAAGGGTTTTGTGGAGCTATAGCCTATGGCTCTATGAATACTTATAATTATTTTAGGCTGAACATATAAAAGGTTTGTTTTGTGGATCTATAGGCTCTGGCTCTATGAATACTTATATTTGCTTTAGGCTGAACGTATAAAAGGGTTTGTGGAGCTAGAGCCAATGGCTCTATGAATACTGATATTTCTTTCAGGCTGGACGTGTTATAGGGTTGTTTTGTGGAGCTATAGCCTATGGCTCTATGAATACTGATATTTCTTTCAGGCTGGACGTGTTATAGGGTTGTTTTGTGGAGCTATAGCTTATGGCTCTATGAATACTTATGTTTCTTTCAGGCTAGACGTATAAAAGGGTTGGCTTGTAGAGCTATAGCTTATGGCTCTATGAATACTTATATTTCTTCCAGGCTGGACGTGTTGTAGGGATGTTTTGTGGGGCTATAGCCTATGGCTCTATGAATACTTATGTTTCTTTCAGGCTGGACGTATTGTAGGGATGTTTTGTGGAGGTATAGCGCATGGCTTTATGAATCCTTATGTTTCTTTTAGGCTGAACGTTTAAAAGGGTTTTTTGGAGCTATAGCCTATGGCTCTATGAATACTTATATTTCTTTCAGGTTGGACGTATTGTAGGGATGTTTTGTAAAGGTATAGCGCATGGCTTTATGAATCCTTATGTTTCTTTTAGGCTGAACGTATAAAAGGGTTTTGTGGAGCTATAGCCTATGGCTCTATGAAAACTTATATTTCTTTCAGGTTGGACGTATTGTAGGGATTTTTTGTGAAGGTATAGCGCATGGCTATATGAATCCTTATATTTCTTTTAGGCTGAGCTTGTAAAAGGGTTTTGTGGAGCTATAGCCTATGGCTATATGGATACTTATATTTCTTTTAGGTTTGACGTATTGTAGGGTTGTTTTGTGGAGCTATAGGTTATGGCTGAATGAATACTTATATTTCTTTCAGGCTGGACGTATTATGAAGGAGTCTGCTACAGGGCCTATTCCATTCCTTTGTCGTGGGACGAAGCGGCGGCAACTTGTCGAAGGTAAAACAGAATATCATTTCTGATTTAGTAACTGTTCCAAATTAGAAGCAACAGCAAACGACAGTTTGAAAGTACAGAAAAACAACATTTATTCACAAGACAATACAATCTGATAATCTCATAGTTTTATTACACTAAGATAAAACAGGGAAATGATGAGTTTATATTTAATTCTATTGAAGGAGATCTGGTCATAGACATACATCTTAGTGAGAATGAAAAGTTTAGAAATTGTCTGTAGATAAAAACATTTCTTTACCAATACATATTTTTCCCATATTATGTAAATCAGGTATTTTCAAGACTCTGTTGAGTATTTTACACACTTAGCTGTATACAGATACATCATGTTGGTCCATTCAACTCTCCAAAAATGTAATAAGATTGCCACCTCTATCGTCTCAATATTTCTCTATGGAGCAAAGTGTGCTAGTACCGTCCTAAAATCAGTTGCACAAGCTAAAAACAATGTAAATGGGGCTACTTTTGTGAGTTGTACCAGACCATTTTACTCTTATCAGTTTAGGAAACTAAGCTCTTACATTACCATACCGATGTAGTTAAGAGAGTCCGTACCTATTCCATTACTCATCTTTTCTAATAGACAAGGCGGTGAGTTTTTTGATCCAGCCATCCAGGAAGTCTTCTTCTACTTGAGGGATGAAATGGAAGGACTTCCGAACACATTTTGGACACGTAAGTCGAATGAGATATTGTATATTTTACTTTACTGTCGAGACAATTTGATTGTGCCAATACGGCCATAAAGTCCCGTTTCATTGACCGAATGGTATAATAATTTTGCCACACACATTTGAATTGTAAAATGCCCGCTTACCATGATCGCTCATAATCCTGCAATCAGAACGTCTCGAAGTGTTGATAATGATATTAATATTCAGATATTGAGGCTTAAAGATATTTACCGGCGCTTGATCTTTAATAATAGGTTCTAACGAAGCAAACATACGTTCACCCTCATTGGTCAAAGTCACGTGTCATTGACTCCATAAACGCCACATTACGCTATGAAATATCACGAGAATTGAAATGATAGCATGCTGTCGAAGATAATGGCGACGAAATAAAACGTGTACGGGAAAATTGTTTTCTTTGCAAGATTCGAACCAGTCACAACATCATAATATCTCGATTTACATGTATTAGATAAAGCGTCTCATGATACTAACACCTTTAAAAATGGAATCAAATATCGAATTGAAACCATTTAGAACGGAACATGAAGTTAACTAAATTTCGTAGATACATTTGGTTTATTCAGAAATGAGCTGGCATTCAGCCCGAGAGTTTGATGACGTCAGCGGTTAGTGTAAGTAGCTGAAGTAACCATCCCCATCATACTATGCATGATAAGTGTTCTTCTTCCTTTTGACCAAAAACATGATTCTGTCATATATCTGAATTTAATCAAAGGAATAGGCAAGTTCATAACGTGCGTCATTCTTTATATAAATGTTCCTTCCACTTTAAAGGTATGACGACGACGGATAGCACAGTCGAAGATCTACAAGTCATCTCTCCATGGGCTGACTACGAGCCAAGAGTCGTCGGGGAATCCTGCATTGCTATGACTACGAGAGAGGGATATGCGAGGAAGAACTGTAACATGCTCGACAACGTTGTTTGTGAATATAACGCATGTCTTTCAGGTAATCCTGTTTGCATTGTATGTTGTCCGCATGCATTTTAGCCCAATATTGAGGGTACAAGTGCATGTCTTTATAAAGATGTTAATATTGAGGGTACCAGTGCATGTCTTTATAAAGATGTTGATATTGAGGGTACCAGTGCATGTCTTTATAAAGATGTTTGTTGGTTATTGCCGTTATATGCTTGTTAATTAAATTTTATTGGACATAAATTACGCATGCATGTCAATAATATAGATTGTGAACCACCATTTGAAATCAAATAACACACTGTGAAGAAAGCTTTGGTTTTTTTCTTTAAGAATGATGAAGGTAAATTCTTACCCAATTTTTCAGTTAAGATACTTTGCTTTTTTATACAATAATAAGAATATTTTATTTTCAAACATCAATAAAAGGTTAAACATTGAAACGTTTTTTTCTTAATTCCTTAATTGGTTAAACGTTTTGCGTATCATCGGAATTAGGACTTTATTCGGTACGACAGGCTTTTGCTATGCCAATCATCACAACACAGGTATTTCAAGTAAAAATGATGTACATGCACCAGGGATTTCTGCTTGTATCCAATCGGATCAGATTACATTATGACCGGACAATCTGGCCAAATTAGTATAACATCACACTAACGTAGGTGTCACAATTTCAATTTGTTGTCCCTTTTAGGTTTTGTGCCATGTGCACTAGGTAGCAAATGCATCAACGAAACCAGATCCTTATGTAACGGAGTTTACGATTGTGAAGACAGGTCGGATGAACGGGATTGTAGTAAGTGTTCCAGACCCACTTTTAAAAACTTTTAATTGAATAATGCTTGTGCAATGCGTTTGGGAGAAATATCTTGCAGTGCATTGGGAGAAAGGTGTCGAAGGGTTGAATATGTGTAGTTTTAAAAGTAGCATAAGGTTAGTAAGTGTACATATCTTGCAAGATTTACCTGACTGGCAACGTATTTGATAGATGCTCGTTTAAAACTGATGAAGTTGTATTAACGGTAAACTTAATATTCTTTTCCTATCCAACATCTCGTCTTGACGGATATACTAAGTGGTTAGTTCTAATGTAGTTTCGAATTGATCCCAACATCCAAAGATAGATAGATAGATAGATAGATAGATATCTTTTATTTGACCACCACTTATGTGTATAGTCATTTTTTACAAAACATATAAACATACAATATATACTGGTCAATAATCAAAGTATAATTACATACAATTTAAATAATTTCATCTATTTCAATGTGGATGAACTATATTAATAATCAAGTAATATTATGCGTAAAAGATGTTCTCTCTTTAAAAGCAAATTTGAGATATGTTGCTAAATTTTTATCACATGATTTTAAAAGCTGTATAAATTTAATCATGCTTGGTCTTTTATAATAAAACTCATTTATATATTGTTTTCTTATGGAGATATATTGTGAACATTTCAAAACAAAATGGTACTCGTCTTCAATGTCTCCATTATTGCATATTTGGCATATCCTTTCATTTCTTGGTATTCGTTGAAGATTATAACGGCATGTTTGAATTCGCAAAGAATGCGAAGATGTTCTTATCTTAAAGATGTAAGATCTTAGTTCTAATGGTAAATAATCTAGGTACGATTCATATTCAAAAGTATCCTTTATGTTGCAATATAATTGTAATGAAGAAGCGCTTCTAATAGTTGAAAATATATTCTGGATAAATTCATCTACTAAACGTTGTTTAAAAATTTGTATAAATGATTTGCAGTTTACTGAACACGGATTGTCCCACACATAAGAAAATCCGTGCTCAGTCAACACGCTTTTAATATTTGAAACCCATGAATTTTTACCTTTTTCACAATCATCTTTAGAAAGTTCATAGCAGTTCTTCAATACAATATTATCTGTGGTAATTAATTTAAACCAATATTTAACAATTTTAACATATCTAAAAATATATAGCGGATATCTTCCTAATTCTGCATAAACACTTGCATTACATGTACCTTTTCTTACATTAACAATTTTCTTACAGAATTTCATATGAATCCTTTCAATCTCTTTAGATTTACTAAAACCCCAGATTTCTGCTGAATAATTCAAAATAGAACCAACAAAAGAATCAAAGAGCTGACACAAAAGCTTTGGTTTAAGTCTAAACTTCATACAATTAACAAGTAAAACGTTTAATGCCTTCAAAGCTTTCCCTACAAGTTGTTCCTGGTTTTGGCCAAAATTACCAGTATAACTGAAAATAATTCCTAGATAATTAAAGTTGTCGACATTTTCGAGAACAGTATTATTATAGGTAAAACGCTCTATCGGCAAAGTTTTTCCTCTTTTACGAAACACCATTATTTTGATTTTCAATGTATTGACTTCTAAGCTCCATTTTTGACAATAATCATGAAGTCTGTGTAAACTAGTTTGAAGATCTTCGGGGGAATTCCCAAAAATAACTATGTCATCTGCAAACAGCGATAATATTATTAATAAATCATTTATATGTATACCAGAATTTGGACCCTCTTGTAAATACAACTCTAAGTCTTCTATAAATAGAGACCACATAATAAGTGAGAGTACCTCCCCTTGTTTCAAACCATTATCAATATCAAGAGTATCAGACATGCTATTGCCTAGTTTTACACGTGATCTAACCTTGCTATACATATCCTTTACAATTCTTAAACACTTTCCCCCTATCCCCATTTTGTACATTTTTAACCATAAGTTATTTCTATTTACACAATCAAAAGCCTTTTTAAAATCGACAAAAGCAAAATATATCCAAAGTTGAGCTCCTAATACGTTGATAGAATTACCCTTTGTGCATTTTGTCAAGACAGGCTTTCATTATGGTATATAAAAGTAACTACACCCTGGACAACAGAGTCTAGTCTCACAATGTTCATATCATTATGGTATATAAAAGTAACTACACCCTGGACAACAGAGTCTGGTCTCACAATGTTCATATCATTATGGTATATAAAAGTAACTACACCCTGGACAACAGAGTCTGGTCTCACAATGTTCATATTATTATGGTATATAAAAGTAACTACACCCTGGACAACAGAGTCTGGTCTCACAATGTTCATATCATTATGGTATATAAAAGTAACTACACCCTGGACAACAGAGTCTGGTCTCACAATGTTCATATCATTATGGTATATAAAAGTAACTACACCCTGGACAACAGAGTCTGGTCTCACAATGTTCATATTATTATGGTATATAAAAGTAACTACACCCTGGACAACAGAGTCTGGTCTCACAATGTTCATATCATTATGGTATATAAAAGTAACTACACCCTGGACAACAGAGTCTAGTCTCACAATGTTCATATCATTCTTATGCAATGTGATGCAATGACCGATAAAGTCTTAGAGCATGTTTGTTTCGTTTGTTTTACTGTCTTATTTATCATACACAGACAGTAGTCCCAAGCGTTAACTCATTTATCGTTAACAGGTTTATAACAAATTGAGATAAATCCACAATTCAACTGCCCATAAGGGCATGTTAAAGTTGTGTGCGAAACATAATCTTTGTGTTATTTCCAAAAATTTCAAATTATTGACTCTTAGTTTCCTTTAAGGACAGCTAGAAGATTCAAAGGTTCTGCTCTAAGGATTCAAGCCCACACAGAGGGGACCTTGTTATCTCAAGCTCAATACACTTACCACTCGGCCTGGAGCCTCCCCTACTGACCTTTTCTACCCTAGCAAAATAACTGAATCGATGCCTAAGTTTACAGAAAAAAACAAATATACGGTCATGGTCTTTCATGTTTAAGTGGATTGGAATACTTTGTCGATTACTAAGTGCAGAGAGATCGAAGCCCTTTGTGAATGCATTGGATTGACCCGTTGTAAACGCTTTGGACAAACCCTTTGTAAACGCATGGGATAAACCCTTATTAAACGCATGGGACTTTGCACTAGTGTCACACAGAGTTATTTGTCCAACAAAATAAGAACAAATCAGAAACACCTTTCGTATAGATGGATACCAAACTTTTTCAAAGGAAAATATTCTAAAGGATATTAGTGTTGCCCATCCTTTTGACGAAATGAATGCATATTAGGTTTATTCTTCCACAAAGATAGATTCCCATTTCTTTCTTAAGGTACCGCTTGCAAGAATTACAGAATTATCCCGGACGACATGACTTCCGGTGGATTCAGTACCAGCACAATTTCCTCAGGCAAGGACTGTTGGTGGACTTTCGAGGCGCCGGTTGGAAAACTGATTCGTCTCTTCGTAAGGAATCATAGAATTAACCGTTTACTTTCAAACACTTATATCACAGCCGTCGGTTTAAATCAGTGTACTTGTCTGATTGTTCGTGTTTAAAGCTGTTTGGTAATAGATATGAGAATATTATAAAGTTTAAACTTAATTTCTTTAAAACTGTACAACAACTTATCCGTTGTACAAAATATACCCGAGACTAGCCATTTGAAGCTAGGTTAGATTAAAACATACATACAGTGAGTTATAATGTATGTATATCCAAAAGTGTTGCATCGGTTTTGAGATACAACGCATATATAGTCTGCATATTTTGATATATTGAAGCTTCATGGGTTGTTTATGTTTTCAATTGTCACTTTCAATTGTATAGTATGCAACAATCCAAAAGCATAATTGTTTAAATTTCAACTTTGGTCTTTAATGTGATCATCTTTTCCTTGATTTGAGAAATGAAAGTGTTAAAAAGCGGCCACTCAGATTCACGCCTTAGACTTACTAACTTTAACGTTCCTTCCTGCTACGTTAATGTTTTGGCCTTCGCCGACCTGCAATTGCTCAGTCGATTATATTTCTTTCGTCTGATGAAATGAACGTGGTATGCTTTGTTTGTCTATTACAAGCGATATGTTCTGTTGATGTGAATGCAGCCAGTGGGTTGTAAAAGTACATTGAGGATAAAACTGTGATATAGCAGAAGTGCGATGACAACGACGTACAAAACAGATGAAATCCTTCGTTATTCATTACAATTGTACAGGCGGAAACAAAGTCTCATGTAGTGAAACCATTATGTCGTTGTGAATGATATGTTATAATTACTTTACGCAGACTGTTTAAGATCAATTAAAACACCAATGTTCTTCTCCCCATCTATCACAGGTGCCTAATATGAATCTGGAGAGGGGCCTGTCGTATCTCCACATTCTGACAGGCTCACCTAGCGTCAAGGACTCGAGATCTGTAGAGGACATCACCGGCACAATAACATCACATTACGTTTATTCGGATAACAACTTTCTTCATGTGCGTCTCTATGCTGGAGATATCAGTGCCCCTAGTAATGCCATCACGTTCACGTGGCAGACAGGTATTGGTTATCGTGCATATGTCTTATCTTACGGTTTTGTATTCGAGTTATCATCCATGTAGACTATATAACAGGAGAAGAATATTTCATTTCTACTTAAGCATATACAGATCATGGTATATTAAGAATATAACAATAAATTCATCTTCGCATACGCTCGTAGGAATGGTGAAATTACCGTGAAAATCTCGATATGTTTTTCGGCATATTTGGTCAAAACCTTTTTGTTTTTTCATGAAATTGGGTCTATGCATATGGAAACAGTTTGATCTTTGGAATATAACCATAAATAAGCACTGTGTTTCTTCGCAATTTATTTCATGAAATAGTCATAAAATATCACAAAATCGCACTTACTTAAAGGCACACACTAAAAATAAGTTATTTTGTGCTTGAAATATTGTTGTCTCCAATTCAATAATGTTTATCAACAATCCGTTTGTTTACATATCTAAGATTACAAATTCTGATTGGTCGGTTCAAAAGTGTGTGTACCGCATGCTCAGGTTAGGGATTAAGGATCAGGCAATCTGAATGATTAAACTGACCTTTTTGAGTTATTCCTCGTTTGCTTTCACCTTTAAGTTGTGCTGATAAGCTTTTTTGGCGAAAGATATTTGAATCAGATCAAAAGTTTACCAAATGATATAGTTCGATATAGCATAAGTTTCCTGTCATGAGCCTTCAAAAATAATTCCAGACAGCATGCCGCGGGATACCTTGATCAAGTATATAATTGTTAGATAGACTTAGCTTCGTTCTTTAAAGAGGAGTTGAATTTCAAGCCAGGGATCACTGACTTGTTTCGCCTATTATATATGATACTCAAATTAGCTAGACATAGTTAAAGTACTCACTTGATGTGAAATGTGTAATTGTAAACATCAACCGCCTATCAAACATGAGATGCTGGCAGACCTACTTACTTGTCTGGAATGAATAACTAACTAAGTTTGATAAACACAAGCATTACGCCATTACACGTTTTGTATATATCATACATTACAAATGGTTATAACCTGAAAGAAGATTGCCACGAGCAGGGTAGAGAATACACAAAACGAAGCAGTTCCTAAAATGGTTTACTTAATACCCAAACACCATGGAATAGTTTTCTTTTGCTGTTGGAATTCGATGATAAAGTTTAACCCAGGCTGATCTCAAAATCCTGAAACTTCCTAGGACGGTGTGGAACCGCTACATCTCCGCCGCCGCTGTAGTAGAAGTGATCTAAGATGGACCATTCAGGCTAGCCTTATGCTGTCGAACGGATTGCGAGGATTTTTGTCACATTTTCCATATTCGTCTACTAGACATTCAATCGGAACTCTTCGGCAAATTCTGGCAAATGCCAACATTACCGAGAGAATCCGATTGCTAGACATTCAGGCAACACTCTGCCGTAAGTCATGACGTTTGTGTGTTATCAAAACGTTTCGATCTTGAACAGAACGCTATCCACCACTGTTCTACTGTAGGGTTTGCACTTCAGACTTTTGCTTTGTATTCTGAATGTTTTCTTCTCAATGTTTTCTTCTTTGCGTATATTTTACAGTTTATAATGACATTCTACTTGATTCTAAGTTGAGGCTTTATTTGGGAAGTGTAGGACTCCTGCGACCCATTTTTATATTACCCTAATGTCTAAGTATACATTGTGTCGCTCTTGTTTAAGTTGAATGTAATTCAGATTACATGACAAGTATCTTACTTTCAGTACTTTAGCATATTATATCTTTTCTGTTTATCGTCTTTTGTTTTAAGAAATAGCTGATTAACCAAGTTTCTTCTGAAGAAATGCAAATGAGTGACAAAAGCTATTAAAAACTTCTATTAAACAACCATCCTATTTTTTACTTTTTTAGCACATACTTGTATACATAGGACAGTGAGATATGGATTGAGTGACGTATTCCGACCTTGATTGAAGGTCAGGGTTAGAATTCTGTTAGTGAATGGCTCCGCTTCTCGACCTTTCAACAATCCATATGCAGTGCGAGCAATGATTATATATCCAGAGAGATGAATCCATAGTAATAATCTAAGTTGTAAGAATTTGTTTCTCAATCAATGTACGATTAAAACTTAAACCAGTTTCAGACATGAGAGCCCAAGAAAATGTTCTGGAGGCTACCAATGAAGACCAATCACTGAAGTTCCCATTCAGCAACGAGGTATTCGGTCCCCAAGGAATGACCTTTTACTGGAGGATCACCGCCCCGGAGGGAGAGCTTATCACGTATAACGTAGGGATGACCGTTTATATTATATTCATATCGGTGGTATATTGGAATTGCTCAGTGTGA
The DNA here is from genome assembly GCA_947846245.1 of Cerastoderma edule. Taxonomy (NCBI): domain Eukaryota; kingdom Metazoa; phylum Mollusca; class Bivalvia; order Cardiida; family Cardiidae; genus Cerastoderma; species Cerastoderma edule. The sequence goes on along the minus strand of OX401406.1, from coordinate 269,210 downwards.
TGCAGTGTAATGTTGAAAACTTTCATTTTCTATCTTGTACTTTAGTTTGATATCAAACTGGAGTGTGATATAAATTCCTTTGTACAAATATATTATGAAGTAATGCAGATGATAGGACTTTGAATACCTTATTGGAATATTAAGTTCAAATAATTATAATCATATTTTGTTCAATGAATTGATTAGAACACATCACACACTTGTACATTAGTTTAATCCAGTCTCTACAGCTTCACCATACATTGTCTTGATTCACTAAAATTCGATATGGCGGCGATATGAAAAATTAATCGGTGTTCGAGCTGATGCATTCATCTTCAACTTCATAATCAAACCCGACATAATTACATATAAAGGAATATAACAAACAGATTAATTAACTAGATTCTGGTGATATTTTAAAATCTGTAACGTGTTAGTTAATCTCTATATATTACACGGATCTTTCTGAGTAAAACAACACACAGGATGTTCAAAGAGAGGCAATCCTCCATTATATATGACAAGAAAAATCTAAAACGATCCATTCCAGTAATATTTCTTGTGCATCGAAGAAAACAATCATGAACCTCGAATCAAGTATGTTGCCTGGGAAAATGTCTATCCAGAACGCGACACGAAACAAGCGCTACAAGATGTTAATGTTTTATCAAACTACCCCAGTTTTTATATGAACATGTCTATGTGACACAAACTTACCATCCAAAGTAGTGTACACATAAATGTCACCCTCGTTAATTTGAGGTCCAACGTTCCCAGTTCGAACACTGATAGTGGCTAATTTATCCAACCGTATAATTTCATGCGACAAAGCCGTATTCCATAGGCTCGTTCTAATCGATTTTCAATGAAGTATTGATACGTTAAAATAGCTAGGAATATGCTTAGATTTTGCCCGAAACGTCGTAAAACCGAAACATATTGCTAAAATTCTTAAATATATATACACAATATTTATCTCCCCCCCTTTATTCATTTTTGTTCTCTTACTCTCTAAATATGGGTTTACCTTCATGTAAAGAATTCGCAATGTATAGATCGTCAATAATCGTCGTATGATTGGATAAGTATCACATACTAAATCTCTAACAACTTTTTTATATTTTTTTTTGTAATTCTTTATTATCAACGTGATCAAGGTATGTGAGGGTCATGGCCACCCTTCTCCACACCGTACATAAAATCACGCAACCACTTAACTACGTAACTTATTAAACTAAAATAAATAAACGTAATGTTACTCTCCCCCATCTCTGAACTTTAAAGTTGGAAAAAGACCGCATTTTTGCTAAGACCCATTAAGTCAGCTCTTTTCCAACATCATATACATGTATTCTGGCTTAACTGGTTTAGATTTTACTTTAAGGCTCATTATAACCATGGTTCACCGAGGGGAGACGGCATAAAACATACACAAAGGAATTACAAAATGAGAGTATATAGAAAGAAAAATATAATGGCTGTATATAGTAGAAAATACAAAAGGGAGCATGATGTACATCGAAATCTAGGTAAACTGTTGGCAATAATGGCTAGCTCTGTATCATATATCTTACAGCAATGAATTAACCTGATTTTTCTTGTAAATATCCCAAACTAATTGCCGACTGTGCTCAAGACCCATAATAGAAGGTATGACATTTTTCCATTTCCGTGTGTACACAAAACGTTTAAAATATAGAAAAAGAAGGTAAATTGTGCAGTCATTATTACATATTCCTAACAATATACCATAGCCTGTTACGTGAAGGTTTTGGTATGTTTCATTTAGTGTATTTAACGTGTATACACTTATAAAATGGGTGTTGTAATTTTTCGTCATATGTGTGACAGAAGGTGCATGTTTTGCTATCTTTAATGTGCATTCTATATAGAAAATGGTTTGTTGGGAGTATCCGATGTAAAATTCTTATCTGCATTCTTTGTACATATATATCCTTAGTAATGCTAAAAGTCCTGTTGTATTCTTTCTTCCAATTTTTGTTTAAATAGGGTTGGTATAATGTCATTTCGTTAAAATTTTTGGGACTTCGTTATTTTTACTGAGTATCCCATTGACGTGTTTATTTGTGTCTGTACTAGATGAAATTGGGCAAAATTAGAGTTTTTGGAGGGGTTATGATTCTTTTGAAGTATCTATAAATTTCTATTTGCAGTAGTATGGTTCAAAAAGGTCACTGCATATCTTTACTAAAGTTGTAAATTTAAATTTAAATTATTGCCTATTCCAGAATTAATCTGATATATATATATATATATATATATATATATATATATATATATATATATATATGCAGGTGCCATTCTTGTTCCCGATTAATGCTGGTACTACTTGATTGTTCCAACAAAGTCTCATTTTCATATAACCATTCATATCATTTCTTATATTTCAGGTTGAATCAACTTTAATTGGTGGTGTCGTATCATCCCCTGTCATGATTCGATATGGAATGAATGACATTTGGCGTTATATTAGTCAGAATTCTTATTATACAACACGATCTAACGCTCTCATCGTCCAAATGGCACATTCGGATAACATTAAATATTACACCTTAAAATATAGAATCGGTGAGTCTAGAAATATAAACATGTAAATAAAAACAAATTGAGACATCGATTCTTTTTAAATGTTTAATGATCAGTGTATAGTTATAAATGAAACGCATAACATTCATGCAACATTGGCTAAATATGACTTTGCCATCAATCACTTATTAATTAAAGACCAACCAAATATGAATGCATGTTTGGTTGGTGTTGAATTTATATGGGGTCAATTTTGCATTTCATATTTGGGTGTTAAATTTCTATTTGGTTAAAGTTGAAGACGTATTTAGCCGATGTTGCATTTATATCTGGTTGAATGTATTAAATGGTCTAAAAAGATCCCCCTTGCGATTAAAAGAAATTACATAAAAGAGATGCTTTTACACTTGATACTTATTTAATGTGACAAAACTGAACTATGAATTGGTTATTTTGTTCATATTTGTGAAATATTGATATCTTTCATTGTGATCTTTCAGAAAAGTCCACTTTGTTAACCACATTGCATTGAGTAAGATATTATTTGTAAAGCTCTTGTATTCTTACTCGATATGGCAGTACATGTCACTCATGGTATTTGATAATCCTCAACTGGTCTAATATCTGAACCTATGTATCTTATATCGGTTGTGTCGGAAATGTGAAGCTTATTAAATTTACTTTCGATGACTGCTTCCCTGATACTAAACCAGTACTCGCGCCGATTTGTTCGGGAATGTTCACCTCGTGGGCAGTGTGGTCCAGTGGTTGGGCGTCGGCTTTGTGATCGGAGGGTCTCGGGTTCGTATCCCGGCCGGATGGTTGGAATTTTCCTGAGCAAAGAAATGCATCCAACGTTGCTCCTCTCCACCAATGTGTATAAATGGGTACCAGTGAGGAATAAACCAATGTGCCGTGGCTACATTTGCACCATATGTAAACGGCCGGGTTATCACCCAGTAATCAGGCAGCTAATTGTAAGAGTCATCTGAATATGCGTAGACTATAAAACCTACCTTTACCTTTTACCTTTACTCGCTTAATGGGAATCGGACCCAGGACCCTCAAAACAAGAGGTATGCTGATATTTTTCACATAATTAGACAAAATATTTTAGCAGGTTTCAAATGATAAAAAATTTCTACCACTGATATGAAGCACAATGTGTGTTATCAGGTTAAAAGTACGTTCCTTGCATTCATTGAGAAACGGTAAAAGACATGGCTATTCTGTAGATATTAGGTATTACATCAGAAAATCAACTGCGGTTCTATGTTCTTTTAGGATGCAATATTACAATCAGCAAGTTGGAGGGTGTAATTGCGTCACCTGGTTATCATGAAAACGAAATTCCTCATGAGCTTACCTGCGAATGGACTCTTACTGGCGGCCAAACCAAAAGCCCGCAAATCGGCATCACTGTTATGATTTCCTCTGATTTAGAAGACGATCCCAGACAGGGGTCTAGTGCAATATCTACCATGGACACCATACAGGTAAATTAATCAACTTCAGTTATGACTCTCTCGATCATCCTGGAGATCTTTCTTTTAGAAATGCTTGCGAAAAATATCGAATTCGTCATGTTTATGATAACGACGATTAATGGACATCGTTTTAGATAAATGGAAATATAAATAACTAACGATTGATATGATTTCATTTCATACTTTCAAACATGAAAGCATCTCTTCATGAATATGGTCTCTGGTTGAAAAAGGAGGTACCTGTAGTAGTTTTCAAACTTTCTTCCATTTGCAAATCTTTTGATTTTAGTTCAGTTTCTTTTTCAAAAAGATACTGACTGCGCCTTTAACGGAATAATTCTTCCAGCTCTCATGCTTTTTACATATAGATAGGCTTTAGATAGATTTCAAATGAGATACTTCGGAACCAATCTGCATATCTTGTGGAACGAACGTTTAGTAGATAACGAGATCATTTAAATCAGATTTTGTTATTTTGTAATATAGGTATTTGGCGATAACGATGATGCTATTGATGGCTCAGGCGGCCGCTTCAGTGCTGCAGGTGGAAGAATAAAGATAATGTTGAATTCCGACGTCACCGTGCACTCGAAAGGGTTTATAATTTCCTTTGGTGCTGGTAAGTGACAATCTACTCTTCAATCCCCGGCACAAGTCGGTAGATATACCTCGTAGGTAGTTCATGAATATACCAGAAATCCTTTGGTGATTCGGCTGTTTTCCGGCGGATAACGCACATGATTACGACATGCACACAGGCATTAAGTATAAATGTACATGTAAATACACACGAATATGGTTACAATATCACAATTGAATGTTGTTTTTTACTGTTCTCACAAAAGATTATCATATCAACACATCTTTTTTTCATATTTTCTCATTCGTATCTTCTCGGCAATCACGGGTTTGTGCCGGGGATTTCCGAGTAGATACGATTGTAAACGGACATGTCCTTCGTCGCTGCCATGTTGCCGGTCATAATTTTCGCAGTTATTACTTCCACTACGTTATGTTTCCAAACATCTACAAACGTTCCCGAATTCTTCTTGCTGTTGCAATTGATTTGCTTTTGGATTGTTTAAGATATTACCACCATGAGACATTTTTTTCGGATAGAAATAAGACAGATACAAACACGTTACTTGGTATACTCCGATTCTTGCAAAGAAAACAAATTTCCGGTACTCGTATTTGAGTTTGCTTTGTTTTCGCCGGTGTGCTATGTTTTGCAACCCATATAACAATTCGCTTAATGTTTATTCAAGGTCACGTGACTTATATGATGACAGTGGTAAATGAAGTACAGCGTGACATTGACCAGTGTTTTAACGTTTTATCATTGCTTGCCTGAGACTACTTCTGTAGCTCCTTGCGTCACATTTTCGGTCCGTGCTGGTTTTTTCGTTTGATAGGGACACAGTTATGTCAAAGCAAAATGCAGAAGTATGAGTAAAAACCAGAACCCATCAACGGTTTGTCAAACTATCCTATGTGTACCTACCCGTACACGAGACTTGCATAAGCATTGTTGGTGAAGTTAAACGTGTCCAATCGATTATTTAATTCTTATCCAATAAAGCCTAAATGCTACGTGGAAACATTTAAGATTTCATCCGCGTTTCGAGTTGTTTTGTGCAAACCGTTATAGTTGGAGAAAGGAAATGTTTCGATAAGTATATATTTAACGTAAGGAACAGGTTGAAGGTTTGAAGTTAAGACATAACCTTTACCCGGGTTACCGAAAAATGTTGGTCTTGAACGCCTGACACCAATTTGATAATATATCAAATCCGACGGTTGTGTAAACACCAAAAGCTATTCTCAGATTGTATACTTTTCTTTAGCCTAACATAGTCGCATTATTAACGGAACGAAATCATATTTAGCGTAGTATAAACACACAAAATAAAGTATACAGGACACATGGCGAGTTCCAAAGCATGGTTATATTCTGACAAAATGAGGACACGTCCACTGAAGAGAAGTGCCCATAGTGTCATCAATATCGAATTTATTGATTGGTTCTTCATCAATAAGACAGTTTGGACATCTTTTGTCACATTGTTAGATGCTCTTCATATGCTCTGTATTCCAAGTCTACCTTGACTCCTTTTCAGCTTGTTTGACAATTCGAGAAGTAAAATATCTTTAACATGGAGTACCCTTTTCACAAATGTCGTCTTTCGACTAGTAATAGCAAATAAACTGATTTTTCTTTCATAAATGCTTTGGTATTCATTCTATTATTATTTTTTTAGATTGCACACCCTTAGACGTATCAGCAGAAACGATTAAATCTACCAACGACTCCTATTTTAATGTTCCTGTTGATCTCTCATGCCCTACCGGATATCAATTCAATCTTGAAAAATACAAGAACAAGAACTCTGTGACAGCTACTTGTAAAGTTGAGGGGTTCGTTCTTGGAGATGGCTCAAAGGTCATCCCCGAATGTCAAGGTAAGTGACCATGTTTTGTTCGTACTGAATGTTCTGACGGTTTCACATTGAAACAATAGACTGGAGTTCTTTAAATGTTTAGATTTCGTCTGTGTGTGCTTCAAGGTGTATTAAGAGTTAGTTTTCACCTGTACTAATTTTTGTTTTAAACTACGATCGATTGTGGTCGGAGCCTAAACATATCAGCGGTTGCTAGGGGGATGTTTTGTAACCTGGGTACAGTACAGTATCCTGATTTCAAGCCCCAAAGCCACCGCTGGTTTCGTGCAAGGGTCTTTTGGTAAAGAATTTCTGAGTCCTAGTCTAGTACTGGTGATCTTGATAAAGACGTTATAAAACTGAAGAGTTGTTGATGCAATGTTAATCAACAAACACATATTTCATCCTTACTTAAAGCTTAGGTCTTCATTCCTTAATGAAGATAATATATTCGGTCTGACCATACACATTTCAGTCCTACCAAATTATATTCCTGATTCCGATGCTTTTTTCGCTCTGAGCTAACACACATGTGTGTCCTAAATGACGCTGCTCATTTCAATAAAGACGTCATATAGCTGAGGAATTGTTTGCACAATGTTGAAACACATATTAAAAAATTGACACATTTTCTTTACTGAGATTAGTTGTAAAATTGTGCTTAGAAAGACGATTGGATTTTTTATCTTAAATAATAAAATATTTCGGTCTGAGCCGGCACCTTTTATACGTATTACACTTAGGCAGTTGATACCTTATCGACGATGGTATATTTATGTCATAAAAGAAAGCTAATTAAGCTAAATAATTAAAAGCCTTCATATTACTTTATACTTTAACAGATGAATATAATTGATCAGCTGTGACACACGAACGAACATTTGCTATATTTTTGCGCATCTACATTGCACATGTTATGTATATGCAATTTAGTCCAAAATATCACATTAAAAGTTTATTTTATTATTATCTATATGTGTTGTGCAGATTATCTAAGGAATGTATGTTATAAAAGAAGATATAATGATGTCGCAATGACTTCGCTAAATGTGTAATGATTGTTTCCCGCTAACGGGAATCAAACCAGAGACCCTCAACTCCATTACAGTTGAACGCCATATCTGTTTGTTTTGTGACATTGTACAAAGTATCCAATTTAAATAAAGTGTTTACCACTTTGATCATTACTTATACTATCATCACACTCTTATCCATGCGGTTGCAATCTTTCCATCGAGTTATCTTTCAGTTGTTGAATTGAAGTACGTGGATGATAACATAGCTCCTTAACCCATTACCAAACAATAACGACTTTCGGCCAGCTTGTTACAGCTGACTCTAGAAAACACCGTGGGAAAATGAGAAATTGTTCTTAACGAGCAATTTCCCCTTTTTCCACTATGTTCTCTACCGTACCAGAAGATTATTTTTTCAATTTCATCACATTTTGAAATGCTGTCCGCAAACTCTTTCAATTTGGGACAGTCGGAAATTGGCTTTCTGTAAAGGACTAAACCATCAACTATCAACCTAGGTCCACAGTTCCTCAGTATCCCACTGATCTCCATTTTCAGTTGTAAGATGTGGTACACCACCGAAGATAAACAATGGCTACATCTTTAGTGCAACCAATACAAGCTACGAGGGAACTGCAACATACGCCTGTGACACTGACTTTGGTATTCAAGGTGACAGCGTTGTCACTTGCAACGAAAATGGTGAATGGGTAACTCCGCCTGAGTGTACATGTGAGTATAGTAATACACATTCTGGAAAAGATTTACGTTTCTACCGAAGCAGACTTATTTATGATATATTACCACCTATAGTAAATCACAGCAGACGACATGCCTCTATAGTACACAACTAAGACACAAGTTTCAAAATTCATCCAATCGTTAAGGTTCGTTACTCCTGATACAGCTATACGTTTATGACACGGTGTGTAGGAACTTCACATAAAATAGTTCTTTGTGCATACATGTATTACAAACTTTTACACGGTGTGTAGGAACTTCACATAAAATAGTTCTGTGTGCATACATGTATTACAAACTTTTACACGGTGTGTAGGAACTTCACATAAAATAGTTCTTTGTGCCTACATGTATAACAAACCTTTACACGGTGTGTAGGAACTTCACATAAAATAGTTCTTTGTGCCTACATGTATAACAAACTTTTACACGGTGTGTAGGAACTTCACATAAAATAGTTCTTTGTGCCTACATGTATTACAAACTTTTTAAGTCAGATATTTTTTTATCTTGATTTGATAATTATGTCCTATAGTCAATAAAAATCTAAATCGATGTCAAATATTTATTACGTAAAGACCTTCTTACTGGATGCGAGATGAACGTTGAGTTGCGCTTATAGAGCTTACAACGTTTAAGGTGCTTGTTCACAGGTGTGGTTAATTCAGAAGTAAAAACGATTCACTTTAAAACTACACAGCAGCGATCTTGCTGATAAATCCACACTTAAGAAAAACTATTGGAAGTAAAATGAGGTTGTTCTTAAGTTTTGGGACAGTGACTTGGTAGGTATTTTAATCCAAAAGTGTTGCAACCTCTTTCTTTTAGCTCCAACCAAAGTTAAAAGTTAGATTAAGTGGTGCTTCGCGAATTAAGTATTCTTTCAGTAATTCTTTGTTCGTTTAAAACAAAAATACAAAAAGAAATGTATTGTTTTAACAGCATTGTATTTTGACTAAAATGTTATAATGTGTGAGCAATCAACTAACGCTAATTTCACATTGCTATATGGTTCATAGCATTATCGATTGTTTTATTTTCGAAATATTGTAGCATCGGCATGTCCATATACTGATGAAATGTTAGCAGTGGCCAATGGAGAATACGTCGTAGAGGCTGGGAATGAGCTGGCAAATGGTTTCGCTGAGTTTAATGTTGTTTTGAAGTTTCAATGTGACGACGGTTATGAATTGATTGGACAACAGCGAACACAGTGTACCGCTGAGGGCTGGAAACATTCCACGCTACCAACATGTCAAAGTAAGTATTCTAAACCGGAATTAAGGTCGATTTCAACAGTTGTATGGTTTAATCGAAGTAAATACTTAGAGTTTACTTGAACATAATCAATGACCTCATGACCTATTTTCTCAATCAAAGGTTATCTTACATTGTATTGATTTTAATTCTTCTTTCATCCCTCTAATGTTGAATCTGCAGTCGACGATTTGAAAATACGACACCAAGTTAAGCAGTTTGATTCTTCTGTGACATTGAGTGAACAGAAGCATAGTGTCGGTATCGGAATATAAAGCTATGGGAAGAAGGAGATACATAGTATATTGCTTCTCTTTTAGTCTGAACAGGGGAGGTCTTTTATACCAGTTCGAAATTGTGAAATAATCATTTAAAAACTTCTACCAGAATCCACTTATCATTTTAAGCGTTTCACATTCAACCTGAAACAAATAGATTAACATTTCTTTAACTTGAAATTAATAGATAAAATTAAGCCCTTTTCCACATAAGCAAACTGTACTGAACTCCATGAAACTAATTAAGATTGTTCTTTTAAAATAGTTATTCACATTTACTTATATCGACAAGATGATCAAATAATTGAATCTTTATATCTTTCTGTGGTATGATAAAAAGTTTATTAAGCAAATAGATAATTCCAAGCTTCATGCTGATATCTGTTACACCCCTATCTTCTTCCAGAACTCAAGTGCGTATTGCCGGAAGTTTCAAACGCAGAACCCTGGGGTTCTCCAACTATTGAATATAAAGGGACAGCACCCTTCAACTGTAAACAAGGGTATGAGCCGGAAGAGAGACAAACCGTCATCTGTTTGGCCAATCAAACCCTGGACAAAGAACTCTCCTGTACTAGTAAGTCAAGGTTTCTTCGTGATAGGAATTTGGAATTGGGATTAAAGATATATCAACCATTCAAGATTTAAGTTAAATTATGTATTGGCGAAAAATACGAGTCTTGTTTCGTCTTTGAGGACGGAGAAACTCGTAAATTTAACATAACTGACACAAAATCACATACAGTGGACCCGCGATAATCCGAACGTCGTTTATCCGGAATATTCACCATCCGAACAGAATTTTGTGGGAACGGATCTTACCTTCATCAATTTAACTGTTTTGTGCGGAAAATCCGCGTTCCGGAACCGGACAAAAATATTCGGGAACCAACAGTCACTTTTCATAGTATATGCGTATGGCTAGTCCGGAAACCAGTAAAGTCATTTATTTTGCGGTTACAGTTGTGAATGAAGGGATCGGTCTTCTGTTGTAAACGGCATTCGCACGTTTTGCAAACTGTCACGTATGCTTGACCATAACATGTCACCTAGTGTAGTGTACTGGAAGGTGTTGATTGTTTGTTAATCGGTCATTCTGTCAGTTGATTGGTCTTACATTACTGTACATGAAAATGAGACAAGTAAGAAAAAAGAGCATTTGGGACATCAGGTTACAAAAGATCATAAAGACTCTTCGATTAAAATGTGACTAAATCAATAGAGTAACTCTTTATTCAAACGAAATACAAATGTTGCGTATAAATGATATTATATATTTTGTCATTAATCACAGTCTTTGACTGTTATGAATTAATAACGAATAGTCACCTTTCTTCTCATTATTATTTTTTCTGTCTAATTCAAGCAAATTACTCATCTGGGGCCTGGTTCAGAAAGAAGATTAATTCTACGCCCATGTTTACGTGTAAGATAATAGAAGAAGCAAGTTTTCCTTGTTTGTGTCTTACAAATATTGTCGTAGCCTATTCTAGACAACATCATACATTCACAAAGGTCTTCGTTAAGAACCACGTGGTTCGTTAGGGTTTATTTTATCTTAAAGACGGGTCAAAATTACATCTCCTATACATAGTTATTGTTCGGTTCTCAATGAATGAATGAATGAATGAATGAATGAATGAATGAATGAATGAATGAACGAACGAACGAACGAACGAACGAACGAACGAACGAATGAATGAATGAACGAATGAATGAATGAATGAATGAATGAATGAATGAAATGAATGAATGAATGAATGAATGAATGAATGAATGAATGAATGAATGAATGAATGAATGAATGAATGAAATGAATGAATGAATGAATGAATGAATGAATGAATGAATGAATGAATGAATGAATGAATGAATGAATGAATGAATGAATGAATGAATGAATAAATGAATGAATGAATGAATGAATGAATGAATGAATGAATGAATGAATGAATGAATGAATGAATGAATGAATGAATGAATGAATGAATGAATGAATGAATGAATGAATGAATGAATGAATGAATGAATGAATGAATGAATGAATGAATGAATGAATGAATGAATGAATGAATGAATGAATGAATGAATGAATGAATGAATGAATGAATGAATGAATGAATGAATGAATGAATGAATGAATGAATGAATGAATGAATGAATGAATGAATGAATGAATGAATGAATGAATGAATGAATGAATGAATGAATGAATGAATGAATGAATGAATGAATGAATGAATGAATGAATGAATGAATGAATGAATGAATGAATGAATGAATGAATGGTGTTTTAAAGGGACTCTCTCAGAAATGGAGTTTTTAACTTTTTAAAATAATTCGTCTTTAAATGTAAAACGAAGATCGCGGATTTCTGAATTAACAAAGAACTAGATTATTGACAGCTTTCTTATCTTGCTCGTAGCTATACAAACAAGATCTAGAACATTAAACTCGTAGATATCTAAGACCGTTTAAACGGGTTTATTTTGTAAACAACGTCTAAACCTAGAGTAAGAGGTGGTAATTTTAGATACCATCGTCACATGGGTCTTGAGAAATACTTATTTTACGCGCATGCGCATGGACGCATACATCATCTCCGTCAAGCGAAAGTGGTTCAAATGAGGAGGATCAAACAACGTAAATGTTAATAAGTTAATTATTGCTTAATTAGATTCAATCATAGTTTGTTAGTTTACCATCATCACCAAAGCGTTTGCCACTCGGTGAGCAAGAAGACAAACGGAAGAAATCAGCTTTATTTAGACATAGGAATTTAGATATGTCTTCCCAATAGGTTAAAAGAGGGTATTGTCAGAATAACAAGATTCTATATTTCAAATCAGATTACATATTATAACTTTTAACCTGGAAAGGAATTTTCATTTGCCAACTTCATTCGTGTAAATTAAGTTTCAAAGCGAAAATTAAAAATCAAGAGAAGGTAATTGATATGAAATTTATTTTTAGTTGTCACATAACAAAAGCAAAGCGCGCAAACAAAATCCCCGTTTATATACAAACCGGCTGTCCCAATGAAGATCAGACAAACGCGACGGCTCACTTTTCGTTAATTTACAAAAGCATGGGGTTTTAGCTACTAGATAGTAAATAAATGGGAACAAGGTCTTTGGTTTAGTGACACTGATTGTCAATACAAATGTTTTGACTTTTGTTACTCCAAATACACACATCACTGAAAGAGCATCTTTAAGGCGCATTATGATGATGTGGATAAATGTATACTAAACAGGTAGAAATGTATTTGATCAAAGAAACATAAATAAGAAGTTGTAACGAAGGAATGATAGTAGATAGAATTTAAAAAAATAATAATAATAATGATTGTAGATAAATAATTTGTAATGAATGTGTGCTATTCAATAAATAGTTTGTGATGAGTAAATGATACTGATATACGTATATTCAAAATAAGTAAGGAGTCACAATTTATTGTAAATTCTAATTTCTTTGAGAAAGAAAATACTTACAGTTTCAAAAAGCTCATGAAGATACATTGAAATATTTTTGCACGAATTATTTGAAAATTAATGCAATCAAGTAATATACGTTTAATGGTAAATGATGCATTGCATTGCATGCATTCAGGTGCATTTTCTCACTCTGTTCCTACCTGAAAGTCTCCAATTTATCCTGTCACTTGAGAACGATATGACGTCATGTATACATCATTCTCTACTTGTTTTTTCCGTTTTTCTCGTGTTTTATTTACATTTTGTTTGTTTGAAAGAATAGATAAAGGTAACAGGATAAATAGAATAGATGATTGGTGTCTTTGAATAGGAAAAGTTATCGGGTTCGGCATCGGAATATTATCCGTTTCGCCTTCGGCTTACCGGATAATATTCCTACGCCTTGTCCGATAACATTTCCGATTCACGACACCAACCATCTATTCTCTATATATCTACCAAATACTCTTCTGATCTAATGAAAAGCATTCGCGTCATATTTATCTTCGAAAAGGCAATTTCTTCGTATCAGTTGTATGGAGCACACATTAACCTACGACCGATTACAGTCGTGTACGTGTGCAATTTTTATACGACTAAAATCTGATTAACATTTACATTAGTGAGAAATATTTGCAATTGCGACTGAAGAGAGGTTAAGATGTAAGTTTAAGATTCTGTGTGAGACTCTGAGAAAATTGTAAAGCGATCCTTTATGAGACAGGCAGCTGGTAGTTAAATCCGCGTATCAATTTTATATCGGTATTTTATTAGCGTTTTCTATTTTTCTTCCATTTATGTTAAATTGGTACTTATACGATTAACATACTAGATTGCATTGGATACATTTATCAGAGCTTTTGTATTAAATGCCACACGTTTGTTCACATCGTGTTAACATATACGTATTGATAGAAATGCGATCACAGAAAATGAATAAATGTAAAGTTAATGGGGCAAATCCTTCCAAATCAACGTAGATTGTCTTCGTAGAAAATGTAAACAATGGAACATACAACAGAAACACGCGAAACCGTATCAAATCAATTCTTAACAGAGTCGAGAACCTCTCTTTGTAAACTATACTTCACTTAAAAAAAATTCCAACGAAATTTTTTTGCTTTCCAGATATAAATGAATGCGCAGATGCCGTAAACCCATGTGACCTTACCAAAGAAACATGTCATGATACAGATCCAGGTCATGAGTGTTTATGTAATGCTGGATATATGAAAGATACCAACAACGTTTGTCAAGGTAAGTTCTTGTATCTCTGAGGATATCTTTACTTTCTTTTAGATTTAAGGTGAATCAAGGATTCCCATTCATATTTATTTTGTTTTGATACCATAATGGCGTAAAAATCAAGTCGGGTACCAACTTCATTCGCGCCATAATCTTTCGCGCAATACGAGTTTCCTACCAACACTTCACAGTACTTCACCAAACATGTTCATAATGAGTGAGGCGGGACAGTAGACGATTACTTTCCTGTCGGTCAATCACTCGATCTTTTCCAGTGAGAGAAACCCATTTTCACATTTGTTAAGGGACTGCCCCATATAATGTGTTCCGTGAAAGACAAACATTAAAAGGGTGGTGTAACAAGTCGTTGTCTCCAAATGATAACACCGTATCAGTAATCTAGTGCGATGTAATTTTATAGAGCTTAGTCATCATTTTACCTGTAGACTAGATTTCTTTTAGAAAGATTAAGGTACACATGTGTGAGTTAATCAGCTGAACAGTTCATTAACGATGAAAATATTAATCGTTATACATGTATTTACAGGAACCCGCTATACATCACACGTAACGTCACAGTTTTGATGCATTTTTTTTGAAATCTTTGAACTTTTGGTATGTTAAGGAACTGTGATTATTGTTTAGCACAAAATGATTTCATAAACGCATTCGTTAAATGGTACTTGATTTGCTCAGGAACGGTTATACTTGTTTTTCAACTAGTTTGAAATTACCCAAAAACGAAACGCATCCGTTAATGTTCATTGAGTATTTAAGCAATGGTGATGATTGTCTTGAGGATAACGTGTTGATGGACCAAATCAGCAAAACGAACTTCAATCATTTATGCTAAAACAGGCAAAGCAGAAGTATCAATGTATTCCCGACAATTTCCTACCTTGAAATTGGAAATAAATGACATCACGCACACATTACATTTAATTAAATAATAATAAAGAATACTTATTCTAATTGAATAACAAAGAATACAACACAAACACCGACAACCTTTTAGAAACGTTTTGGAAATCCGATCGGTAGGTTTGGCATTCTATCGCACATCTGAGGAGAAAGTACATGAATGGACCTTGATTTACTCGTAAATCATTAGCACGTTGGCTTCGCATTTCTTTTACAGGACAGTAGAATAATTAGGCTTTTTAGATAGCCATTTCAGTTTCAGACGACCAAGAGTAATGCGTCGGTATTCATAGATGTTCAAAGAATGACATCTTACATCTTAGTTTGCCTCGGTTTCCTTGCCACATTAAGACGCGCTTGTAGATGGGCGATGACTGCTTCCTGGATACTTATTTAGCACTTGGTTCGTAAGCTAGCCCAGGCAAATTTAAACCGCGCCACTAAAGGAGATCGAACCTGGGACCCTCAGTATAAGACAGCGTCGCTCCACCACTTGACCACTGAACAACTGTCAGCCACATTTACTGCAACACCGTTGCCCCCACTTAATACAAGGAATTGTTGAATCTCAATCATGAACTAAGGACGATAACTGGAAAAAAAACATTTTCGTTTATTTAGCATGCGCGTAATATGTAATGTATTCTTATGCTCCAAGAAAGCATTGTCTCATGCAAGGATTTCTAAAGTTCTCGTTCCTAACACAGGTCACTAGTGGGTTTCAGTTAAGCAAAGGAACGATTTCATTTGAATGATATCTTAGAAATAATTAAATCGTTTTTATATAAATATTTACAGATTTTGGAATCATTAGATGGTGAACAGTTTGGATGTAAATCAAACTTTTCACAAATCCCTCCTCCTCACTAAGGAAAAGCTTAATTTTAAACTAGCAAAACAAGACAAAGGGTGGTTTATATATTAGAAATGACAATGACATGTTTAAGGATATATAATACCAATGCCTTGTCAATATAGGCATCACTGTTAATAAACAAATTGGTCAATCATCTTAATTTCTACAAATTCCTTTAAACGCTTTTGTAGCAATCTCTTTCAAAGCATGAAAGGCATGGCTTGCTTTAAATCTATATGGCCCCTAAAAATCAAGCATGTTCCAATGTTTCTATACATAAAATGACTATAATAGCTATTAAATATAAAGCAGTAAATATCCATTGACCAAATTGACACATCATGTTATGGTATAAGTTGTTGTTGTTATCCCTCCTTGTTTTCATTCTTTCATGAGTTGTCTACAAAGAAGACTGATAAAATTGATTTTCTCCTGTTTTCGGCGGTAAAGTTTGGATTTCTTTAGAAAATGTAATCGAAATCATGTAATGCATCTAATTGAGGTTATAATGGAAACGTTTCTCGGTAAACCCTTTTTATTTGTGAAGATATTCAATGTTACAAAGTTTCATAAAGTTGCTGCCATTTAGTGTTAAGATGTGCAACACTCTTATACCTTAATTATGTTGTAGTATCATGGTAAAATGTGTACAAAGATCTTGCCAAATAAGGCATCAGCTTTGATCTCTTAACCTAGTGTTATGATCTTCATATCTCACCTCTGACCGTTATGATTTGTTTGATGTCTTGTTTCAGACATTCAGGAATGTAATGATATTGATGTTGGTGGGTGCAGTCAAGGTTGCGTTGAGTTACCGGGCAGTTATATGTGCGTGTGTCCTGAAGAAGGCTATGAGCTGTTTACGGAGAATAGTCAGCATGGACATACGATACCGGACTCCGAGACCGGACATCTTCCGGGCGATGTATACAGATTCAACCAAACATGCGTCAGTAAGTGTAGACATGTTATGCAACCCGGTGATAACTTTTAAAGGTGCTAGATCACAGATGTGGGAACATTTGGAAGTCAAAACCTCATTTCTTTAAGACAACTGCCCCGTCGTGTATCTTTGGTATGAGACGCGCTGGAGGAAAAAAACAATGGAAGCAAAATTTGTTCCTATTCAGAATTTTTGGAGCCTGTAAAGAGAAGCAACTCTTTTGAAATATGCCGTATACAAACTGTACATAATTAAATATATAATTATATACAGTATACAAATATCTTTCAATAGCAACGTTTAATTGTCTAACAATACAACTGTTTAGTTTCAATGACATCCTATTCTGTTTTTCAAATGTTCTCATCTGTAAACAAGCACCTTTACAACATATGTGGCAAAAGGGATTTTTCATTCTTACCCTATGTTAGTTGTTACTCAAGCATACACAAATATATTTATTCGTCAATTTGATGCGTTTGTATTTTCTCAATGATCAGTCTATTGGTTGGCTTATTAGATATTGTGTTTAAGGCATTTTCAGCGATACCTCAGTCATATTGTGGCTGTCTGAGCACATATCTACGCTCTGGGTATTCCCATCAAGTACTCTACATTATTCTCTTAATGTTACCGGACGTTATAAAAAAGAACTATATGTGTAAAATGTGGATTTGGCGTATGGTATTCAGCTATGCTCCATACAAATATTCATAAGAATAAAGTAACCGAAGTCGGTCTATAAATGTAGATAATGGCGGAAAACCTCCTAGGTTTCACTAACTGGATGTTACATCCACTGTATGGTAATTAAGTACCCGTATACCCTGCTGTTCTTTCTGTGTAAGATCTACATTGCCAACCGTATGTTATTCCTGCTAGTTCGATGTAAACACTTCAGTGCAGGAACGTGGATGTTTGCTTTCAGTGTGTTTTCTGAGTTTCACGAGTCACGTGTCTATGACTTGACATATATGCGAGCTTTATCTAGGTCATGTAGCCTTGTCATCGGATTTGTATACAATAGAAAAAACGCCCAAAGTTATCTAGTATTAAATTGTTTTCTCTGCTGAAATATTAAATAAATATGTATTCCTTTACTTTAGTAAGTTCCAAAAAAAAGTATTTTGACGTCCGGGGACTTTGAAGCTGCTGACAGCTTTGAGCTTTCCCACATGAATAAATACAATCAGTGATGAGATACGAATAATTACTTTAAACGTCGGAAAGAGCATTGTCCCAGTCAGGGGCTGTATGCTTAATCTCGAACATGATACCGATTTTTGTTCATCTTTATCATTATGCTTTGGATACCCATGTTCTATGGACAACAAGCGATGGACATTTTATTCTTAATTATTTTGTTTTGTGGGAATTAGAATTCGGAAGAAACATATCAAATCGACACAGACAATCGCATACTGATTAACAATAAATCACATTAATTGTTGTGTCGCTTTTCAATAGTTATTTTTGTTTATAACCCATACTATGCTAACAGGACTAAAGAAAGCATGCGTATGGCTCAATATAATGAAAACTTTCATGATAAAAAATGTTTTGGTTAATTGTTTTTTTGTGTTGAAATATGATTTGAATTAAAGTACGTGTATCACGACAGTCCGTGTCAATCTCTACCAGAGTAAATTGGTTCCCGCTACGCTCCCACATTTATCTCTGTGACGGGCTCAGAAAATAGTCCCCCTTTTCCGGCGTGGTCACGTGGCCGAAACTGACGTGTAGGGGTGTAGAAGTATACAGCATCTAGCGGCTTGCAAAAAGCGAGCTCCAAACTAACGCTCAGATCAATTAAGAAGTCAGACGAAAGTCTCTTTTGTCGTATCACAATATAAAGATAGATAAGATAGGACAGTAAAAATAGAATAAAGACATTTATTTACACACAAAGCAGCTTACATTTGAAGCGTAACAGCTTATTGAGTAGAATTGAGGCGACGCTCCATATGACTCGAAACCCGCCCCCTCGATCAAAACAAAGTGAATGACAGCTAGAAAATACATTCTCCAAGACAAATCAAATCTCCACGTTGTTTAACAAATGAGTCGTCAGTCAGAATGAAACGTTCTCAAGAAAAGCCAATGTATCAAGATTATTGGCGACCTTCTAAACAACAAATAGCACCACCCTCTTCATGTCGAGTTTAAATCTTCCTTCAGTCAATTCAGACCTTGACAATACTATTAAGTGCCATAGATCATACTGTTAAGCCTCAATAGACTTAATTGAAAGGATTATCTCACATGTTGTGATTTTAACAATTTAAAATAAGAAGTTTTCTTTCAATAAAATGAAAATATATATTTCTAAATTAACAGAAGACTAGATTTCCAATACCATTCTTAACTGTTTAGAAAAGTTTACAAAGAACATCTACAGTGTACATGTATATTGTTGATACTGCAAACCGTTTAACCCTTTCCCAAACAACACATTTTTGACTGTTTCAAATTGAAAGAGATTGCAGACGACATTTCAAAATGTAATGAAATTGAAAAATATTCTTCAGAAAGAGCAGAAAACCTTGTGGGAAAAGGAAAAATTGCTTGTTAAAATCAATTTCTTCTTTTCCCACAATGTTTTCTAAAGTCGTCTGCAACAAAGTGGTCAAATGTCGTTATTGTTTGGGAAAGGATTAACCCTTTACCAAACGCTAAATTTTCCACTGTCCCAAATTGAAAGAGTTTGCAGGCGACATTTCAAAATGTGATGATAGTGAAAATAATCTTCTGATAAGGCAGAAAACATTGCTTGAAAAGTGGAAATTGCTCAATAAGAGCAATTTCCCCTTTTCCCACAATGTTTCCAGAGTAGTCTGCAACAAAATGTTTAAATGTCATTGAAGTTTAGATTGTTGTTTAGAGAAACACCAGTCGAAATGGTTTGTAAATAAAAAATAAATGTTTTTTATCTTTTCTAAATAATTATGATTGGGGTTAGAAAGCTGGCAATAATCTAGTCTTATAATACTTTAGAAAATATGTTGTCATTTCAATTGAAG
Source organism: Cerastoderma edule (assembly GCA_947846245.1). NCBI lineage: Eukaryota > Metazoa > Mollusca > Bivalvia > Cardiida > Cardiidae > Cerastoderma > Cerastoderma edule. The sequence continues at coordinate 249,000 of OX401406.1, read as the reverse complement.
AATACATTTTTTTCTTAAAAGTTAAAGATCTCAATCTGTGAGATTGTCCTTTTCATATCAAATTAATAATGTTTATCTCACCCAAAACACAACTCTCTAAGTTAGTTGCTTTAAAACCATTTTCTAACATCTGCTTTTGCTTTCAAATTAATCAAGTCACAAATTTTACATGGAGGAATGGGTGAAGGAGATGTCCAGATAAAAGGCATATTCAGCAATTATTGATTCTTTAAATCCTATGTTGTGGGTACTCATTTGAGACATTAGAATGAACAAATGAACTATTAACCAGATCTAATCATCAAACAGATCCAAGCGTTATTTTATTCAGATCAAACTCAGCTTTTCATTACCTAGTTTTACTGATAAGAAAGTTCCTATCTTATCTCTTCACCTTCACCATATTATTCAATCATACTTTGATAATGCACATTCTATTTATTTGGTCATCCTCAGGTGAATCTGTATTTGGTAGAGTAATTTTGCTTTAGTTACTTTTCCATTTTATACAGCAAATAATATTTATGGTTGAAAGGCTGTCAACTTTTATGAACACTGTTCTGACATCATCTTTCTTGAAATATAATGAATGCAAACCATTATGTATCAACTAGACAAGGTTTTTAACAAACAACAGTTCAGCTTATTTGTTAATTCAATATTTCATCATCAAATCATTAAACAGTAATATTTTCATGATGAAAACTTGTCTTTTAAAGATTTTGATTGTTGTATGCTGTAATGATAATAAGACAATCATGTATATTTTTGTCTTAAAAGATTATTCATAGAGAACATTTGTATTATTAAAGAAACACTTACAATCTGTCATTTAAGTTCCTATTAACAAGCAACTGTTTGAAAACCAAGTAACAATTATAACCATATCTGGGGATGCTCCCTGCATTCATGGAATCATCATTTAGTCACTTTTTGTGAATTTGTTATAAGTATTTATGAAAGAAACTTAAGAAATAAACTGTTGTCATAATTGTTTTGACATTGCTTAGCAGTTATAAAAACTTTGATGAATTTTTATGCAAAGCATGATTATTGTTCATTCAACTATAGCTGATATCTGTATGTAAAATTCAAATCATATGAAGAAGTAGAGTGAAAATCTTAAATGAAAATTGTTATTCGTTAATTGTTACTCTTCATTTACCGGTAACAAATATCTACAGAATATGTACCTTAGACCATCCTATACACTAAAAGAATCATATTACTGGCCACCTTAAACCCTATCAATTATCAATGCTTTCTATCATTTTTTCCATAAGAGAGGTTAATAATAACTAATTAAACTTGCTCATTATACAGTTCAGCCAAATATTCTGAAATTACATACAATTCATGATTTATTCAGTTATAACAATGCTTCAAAAATGTGACCCATTTTCATGATTTTGAAAGCATTTTGATTAAAGAAAAATCTGGTTATCATTAACAACTTACTCTTTCATCCAAGAGATTTATGCTTAAGGCCCACTTTCTAATTGAGTCCCTCTTCTTATTACAAATTTAAATCATGGCAATCAATTAAATTCTTTTTCTGCATTGAATGAATCAAATATGGAAAGTTTTATCAGTCTCTTGTATCTTAGCATTGTGAGAAAATATTAGGACATCTGAATTGATAAACTAAATGCTACGTTATGTTCAAATTACAATTAACAGAAGCATCGACCAATTCTCTCAGATATGAATAGTGAAAATTATCCAAATAGTAAGCAACTAAAGATAACATTTGTTACGTTGAAAAGGGTAGAAATCAGTTTGAAAAAGGGATATGATATAATTTGACAATCTGTCAGTCATTTTTTAGTTTTATTACAATGCTTTTCTCACTATTGTTGGAGGTTTTACCACTTTACTAAATGCCCCAAAGTGCACTAAATCAAGCATAAATTTGCCTTGATCCATCGACTAGTTTTAAAATAACCGCATCCTCACTCCCCCTCATCCCCGCCACCCCCCAGCCCTACCCCCCCACGAAGATTAACAGCTGTGGCAGTTTTATAGAGGGGAGAACCAAGGGTGTACAGCTTTCTTATTTCTTCAGAATCATTAATGGTTTGCCTATTCTTTTGCACAAAGTATGAGCATACATACATCATAAAGTTACTGGTAAACCATGTATTATATACAATAAAACACGAGCATAGTTAGAAAAAGGTACTTGCAGTTTATTCCAAAGAGTTCTTTCCTCTCATCTTTGTCTCTATGCTCATGGCTTTCCTGTGGCCCCACAAACCATGAACACATCATCCAAATATCCATTTTGTTTCAAACACTGACAGCCTTCAACTTGTGTCTTCTCTGCAACTCGTTTTTAACTCATTCAGCTCTCATTTCATACCATGTGAAGCTTATTTGGGGGTTATTTGGAAGTACTTTTTTTAAAGCACCAACTCATCGTTATCTTACATTCGTGGAAGTTTTCAGAACATCAATTTGAAGAGATCTGCGCCCATTCAGATGATTAAAATATGCCATTTAAGAAGCTTTTGCCCTATTCCAAAGACAATGATAACACATACTTTGATGTTAATCCTTGCAAGTGGCAAAATCTGTAAAAACACAGTTGTAAAGTGAAGACATCGTTTCCAAAATTCTATTTTTTGTATACATCACTGGTATCCAAACTGTGCGATAACCAAGATTTATTATAGATCGAGCGGGAGACCAAAAATGTAAACATTCCGCGGATTGATTTTCAATAGCGTAAAAAGGCTTTTGAATAGTTCTAGCATAATTCGGTGAAATACATATTCATTTTCTACTGTATGGATAAAGAAAAGGTAATTTTGACTTATTCATATAGTGCTTTACTTAATTGTATGCATATAATAGTTTGGATCGCAATATTACAGAGTTTGCCACGATTCGCGTGAGCCCGTTGCAGAGGTAGTATCCGGGGGACGATAACTCTGCATGGGAGATTGAGTCCGTGTACGCACTCATAAAACTTTCATCCCGTCTTTAGTAAAACAACGTTTCCTTTCTATGAACAGCCACTCAACAATATAACAAGGCATCTCAAAATTGCACTTATGTACATTTTAACATTGAAAGGAAATGCTGAGAGAGCCGTTATGGATGCTCGCCAATGCCAAGCTGTCGTTCCCGCTTTACAAGTCGGTATTGGTTACTTAAGAGCTATTTAAGGCTGATATCTTGCGATATAAAGATGTTAGAGTTATTAAGCATATCAATGCTATTCATGTGTACAACTACTAGCCGATAAATATCTAGTGGGAATACAGAGCAATCTGAACACATCGGGTTTATCCAATGAAAACACCTCTGAAATAATAGGGATGACGCTATATTGTTTCCCGCGAGAATGACGTCACTTAACTTTCGTTTTTAATATAGATCTTACATGTGAAATCTAAAAAGTCGTTAAATTTGATTGAGGAAACAACTATAAATGTCACAACAATAACTTCGCCATTTGGTATGAGTTACTGATAAAAAATGATTAAAAAGGATGTCCGACACTTCCATACACATTGAACTACTTAACGTGAACGCTTAGAAAATGTGTTAATTGCCGGATGCCGATTTACCCGAAAAATTGTAACAATACACTCATATCCGAGGTGTATTTCATAGCTCACAAAAATACCCGAGTAGTTCCAATTAAATACAGAGGAGACGTACTATTCTTTGCAAATTTTATCAAACATATACAATATTCAAATTCATAAAAATGCGAAAACATGGCAATGCAAACATATTAATGAGAAAAAATGTGATTTTGGAATGAACAAATCTTAATCACAGAATATAGAAGAACGATGAATGAGACAGTAAAGAATAAATCCTGGAATACTTGGAAATGGTGATAAATTATGGATCTATTGGATAATATTTATAGACTTGTTTCCTCCTCACTCGAGGGCATACTCTATTTATAGTTTTTACAGTGGCGTGTCACACAAGTGATTATGTACCTTGTTATTGTTTCTCATTTGATAAATGTATAGATGCTTTATATATTCTCGCATCCATAGATTTACATTCAACGTACGCTTCATCTCTAAACTACAAGCAAACTCGTAATTCCTGACAGTTCCGTCACCACGTTTTATATATAGATAGTCTATAAATAGAATCGTATTCCCCCGAACCCTTGTCCAGATAAAATTTACCTACGTACATGTATATTGTTTCTAATCTATCGTAACACCTATAGTGTAATGGTTAGTGTATGCAAGTGCCACGCTGAAAGTCCGTGTTCGAACTCATTCATAGGATGGGATTTTTTTTGTATTATTTTAAACATTTTTTTCTTTGTACATTTCAATTCTTTGAAACCATTTATAAAGATAATGATAGTTTCGTGCTTTTTTCCTAATTTTCATTGTGTGTGTGTCTCTTTTTTTAATATCATTTTTTATATTTTTATTTTTTATCTATTTATGTATTAAATCACATATCATATAACATAATAGTTCCTTATATTGAGTTTATAAAACATTTCAATCAATGCCATTTTATATGGTAACTAACGATGTCAACCCTGATAAAACATTGTAAAAAAAATGTGAAAAATGACAAATTTACCCGTCACGAAAAAAGCTGTAGGTGGGGATCAAACTCGGAAATATATGGTTCTATTGCTGATAAAGCCGGCTTACCGATTGAGTTATTTAAATCTCACGACAATCGAACGAATTGATTGGACGAGCCATCTTTTTTTCAATACTATACAAACAGTTAATCCTAAAAATAGCACTTGGATGACGTATACGTCAGGAATCCAGTAACAGTTAACCCATTACCAAACAATAACGACATTTAACCACTTTGTTGCAGACGACTCTGTAAAACATCGTGGGACAAGGAGAAATTGCTTGTAATAAGCAATTTTCCCTTTTCCAACAATGTTTTCTGCCCTATCAGAAGATTATTTTCCAATTTCATCACATTTTGAATAGTCGTCTGCAAACTCTTTCAATTTGGGACAGTCGGAAATTTGGTGTTTGGTACAGGGTTAATACAATGTTTTATTTACGTTACAGGAATAGCATGTGACCGACTCGCCGAAGTGACGAATGGAAGGTATTCTTCCAATGACGATACATTATTGTTTGGTGATACGGTAACTCTGACATGTGAGGACGGATATGCATTACAGGACGGGTCGTTATCTGTTACGCTGGAATGTAAAAGTGATGGAACTCTACCGGTATATACCTGCTCACGTAAGTTTGTTTACACGAATGAGGAAACTTTGGCCTCCCTCTTTTCTATTCGTGGCTTTGAAGCTGCTTGTTCACAGATGTGAGAAAGTTTGGGTTTTAAAATTAAATTTGGTTGAAACTGTGTAACAAATATTCTGCTGTATAATGCACACTGGAGAGTAGCCATTGGAAACAAATATAATTCGTATCTAATATTTAGAGCCTTATACAGTCAATTAATATCTATTTAAATCCAAATGCGTTGCAATCGTTTTTTGGATATACCGCTTAACCCTTTACCAAACGCCTATTTTTCGACTGTCCCAAATTGAAAGAGTTTGCAGACGACATTTCAAAATGTGATGAAATTCGAAAATAATCTTCTGATAGGGCAGAAAACATTGTGAGAAAAGGAAAAAATGCTCGCTACGAGCAATTTTTTCTTTTCCAACAGTGTTTTCCATGGTCGTCTGCAACACTATGGTTAAATGTCGTTATTGTTTGGTAATGGGTTAAAGACTGTACATACTTTGTAATATTGATGTCTTGTGAATTAAATATGCATTCAATTCCTACTTGTAATTGTATAAAACGCAGTAAAACAAAACCCTTTTGTTTTAAAGATATTTCATTATACTTTCTAATATACCCATCTGTGACTAAGCACATTTCAAATCACTGGCTATACGCCCACTTTAATATATTCTGTATGACTACATATACATCAAAAATACAGTTGGATTACTTCCCAGTAAATGATATCGTAGATGAAAAAAAAACATCTCTTACTATTGCAATGACTCGTCGTATGAAAATCGTCTGCAATGAAATGTGTTTAAATGAGTTTGAATCAAGATATAAATCCAGTCATCGCAATTTCAAACAAACAAAGAAAAACAAAAGAAACAAAAGAAAAAAGAACAAAAATATCCCAATAAAACCAATGACATTTTTGTATTGACATTATCTCCCTTCTTATTACATCATAAAACAAGTGCTAACACAAATACTTCATTTTTCTTCTGAGCCTGATGCATTTTGACATAAAGGAATGAGAGTTAACAGAGATTTCACACGATCTGTGTTTGCCTCTCTCTTCCAGCTCGAAGTTGTGCCATTGAAACTCTCCCAAAATACGGGTCTTTCAACAAGGAAAGTGTTATGTTCAAAGAATCGGTGCAGTTAACATGCCAATATTCCGACACTCGAAACATCACACGTACGGCGTACTGTATTTATGACAACGGGGGCATGCGACTTGGTGGGGAGAATATTAATGAATGTCCAGGTAAGTGATTGTTAAGACTGGGAACCAGTCTTTCATCTTTTAAATATAGAGGCTGGAATGTTACAAATCTACCAGACTGGGACCCGGTCTTTCGTCTATCAAATAGAGAGGCTGGTATGGTACAAATCTACCAGGCTGGGAACCGGTCTTTCGTCTATTGAAAATAGAGGCTGGTATTGTACAAGTCTACCAGACAGAATTCTGGCTGGTAACAGAAGGAAGGGAAACAGCGCAGTATCCATAGAGATGAACGTTCGCCGATCCAAAGTTAATAAACGGCTGGCCGTGAGACGAGGCTATGTAAATGATGGTCAGAATGATTTGAAATTAAAGTTTTGTTGCAAAGCAAATCAAAATCTTGTCAAAGGGCGTTCTGCTTTTATTTAACGCAAAACAATGATTCGGGGGAAACAATTATGTATGTATGTATGTTGTTGCTTGTTGTTATTCTTGTTGTTGTCGTCGTATTTTGGAACGTTGCCTTCTGACCAATGAATGCGCCCGTAATGTGGTGTTTGCTCGTTGTCCTTCTTATAAAACATAGTGGAGCCGGTAGACGGCAGGGGAACAGTTTATTGTCTACTTGGCCTCACTAGCTTGATCTATAGCATGACCGACATGACCCGAGTTCGAAGCCCATGTCTGACAACATTCTCATCAAAATATAATGATGTATATGTTAATCATTTTTATTATATTCTTATGAGTGAAATACTGGGATTTCTCAGTGTATCAATTTTCAATTTTGTCACAGTGAATATCGTCGCTAGCGATGATATCAAAAAGTCATATCATCACTAGTGATGATATCAGTTTTGACGGGACTACTGTAGCAATGTTTGTAAACATGGTCCCAACAGAATGTTTGTTGTGAAGCATTTTGTTTAGGGGTGTGGTAGGCCGTTTTCAATATACAACTTTGCCTATGCAACACATCTATTTACATAAACTTGTTTATAATAATGAAATGATAGAGAAATGGGAAATGACAGCTAAGAAAAGTAGCTCTAAATATATTAATTAATTTGCCACCCTTTTTCAATGGTATCTGTGGATTGTCCAATGCATAGAAAAGTCGTGTTTATTAAATGGTCCCATGTTTTGATTTTACAGCAATAGACTGTGGAACGCCAGCGTTACCCACCGGTGGCAGACCTTTTGTATCACTCTCTTCCACACTGTTTTTGGAGAATCCATCGTTTGTATTTAGCTGTGATGACGGATACGATTTGTTTGGCGAATCTGGAGATTTGAACCCCAGAAACGTCACCTGCAAACCAAACGGGCGCTGGGATTTCGGGACGCTACGGTGTGAAGGTAAAAAACGGCCTACTTGTTTTTTTATGTGATGATTTATTTTTGATTTCATAATGTTCCACATTTTCGGTACCTGGAAACACGTCCCCATGAAGAGGCACCCCTCTCGAACAGGCGCCCCTCGTGGAGTTGCCCCCGTCGAGGTGTCCCCGGAGAGGTGTCCTGGATAGGTGCCCCCGGAGAGGTTTTCCCAAAGAGTGTCCCCCGGAGAGGTGCCCCCTGAGAGGTAGCCCCGGAGAGGTAGCCCCGAACAGGTGCCCCCGGAGAGGTGCCCCCTGGATAAATGCCCCCGGAGAGGAGCCCCCTGGAGATGTGCCTGGAGAGGTGCCCCCGGAAAGTTGCTCCCGGAGAGGTGCCCCCGGAGAGGTGCCCCCGGAGAGATGCCCCCTGGATAAGTGCCCCCGGAGAGGTGCCTCCTGAAAGATGCCCCCTGGATAAGTACCCCCGGAGAGGTGATCCCTGGAGATGTGCCTAGAGAGGTGCCCCATAAGAGGTGCTCCCGGAGAGTCGCCTTCTGGAGAGTCGCCCCCTGGAGAGGTGCCCCCTGGACAAGTGTCCCAGGAGAGGTGCCCCCTGGAGATGTGCCTGGAGAGGTGCCCCCGGAGAGGTGCCCCCGGAGAGTCGCCTCCTGGAAAGTCGCCCCCTGGAGAGGTGTCCCCGGAGAGGTGCCTCCTGAGAGATGCCCCCTGGATAAGTACCCCCGGAGAGGTGCCCCCTGGAGATGTCCCCGGAGAGGTGCCCCCGGAGAGGTGCCCCCGGAGAGTCGCCTTCTGGAAAGTCGCCCCCTGGAGAGGTGCCCCCTGGATAAGTGTCCCCGGAGAGGTGCCCCCTGGAGATGTGCCTGGAGAGGTGCCCCCGGAGAGGTGCCCCCGGTGAGTCGCCTCCTGGAGAGTCGCCCCCTGGAGAGGTGTCCCCGGAGAGGTGTCCCGGAGAGGTGCCCCTCTCAGAAAGGTGCCTCTTAATTTCAAGGGGACCGAGAAGTATTCTCTCACCAAATCAAGAAGATATGATATGAGCCCCAAGTCAAAAACTAGTTGGTGGATATCTGACCCCTGTCATTAATTCGGGTTGGAAAGGTAACCTACCCCACCCCCAAAGAAAATATCAGATAAATTTGGCGGACCTCTGCCCCCTCTCGGTGATTCAGGGGAGGATATGCGCCCGACATGAGAGAGTAAAACTGTCCTTTATTTAAGTTCTGACACTACTTTTAATCAGACTCTATAAAACTTTGCTTAGTGTATTTGATACTAATCTGCTAACTTGTAATGAAGCATTGAAAAAATGGTTGACGCTGCTAAAAGTAAATAGCGCAGGTTTGAATTTTTTTAAATAAGGCGTTAAACACGTTGGTGGTAAAACATGTAGCATTTAGAATATTTTCCTTACCAAACACTGAAAAAGGACTTGAAGAAATCAAAGTGTGGCGTATTTACATATGCAAACGGCGCCCACGTTTCCTGTGAAAGAAGACACACAATAACACTCAAAGATAAAATTAAGCAATTTCTACACGTGGTGGCAATGTCATACACACTTTTTGATAATGATAATACGTCACGTTTATATCCAACTGTTCCGTTTATTTATTGAATGCAAACCATCTCGGATAAGAGTACATGAACCAAATAGTGAAAGATTATCATGGTTAAATGGTTTAGGATAAAGATGTTAACGATTCAGTTATTCCATAACTGATATCTTTAAAAATCAGGTATTCCAAAAAAATCAAATATCCCAGGTTTAATGTGAACACGAATAAAATAGTCCAGGTTAAAGGCGTAATCCAATCAAGTTTTTTCATCGAAAAAGGGTTAACATGAATCAAATAATCCAAGAAAGTTGTGAGAGCCACGAAGCTAGTCAAGGTAGAGGTTACAAAAATAATAAAATATCCAAGGTAAAAGATGTACTCTAGTCATGGTAAAAAAGGTAAAAGAACTCAAATGACACACGAATGATATGTGCTGGAACAATAGATCAAGTAAAAAGGTGAACATAGATTAGATATTCTAGGAAATGCTTTCGCTAATCTAGTATTCTAGTATAAATAGCATCATGCAGGTAAACATGATTGCTAATTAAAGAACCAAGGTAAAAGGTTTCCACAAACCAAATGTTCCAAGTAAAATGTAAACTAACAAAATGGCACAGGTTAAAGGTTAAACAAACTCTTTATTCCAATTGAGAAGATGTATACAATTTAAACATTCCTGGTAAAATGTGTACAATCACTCAACTACTGCAGGTTAAAATTTGATAACGAATCTATTATATCAGGGAAAATTGTGTACACAAACAGAATATTCCAGGTAAAAATAAGTAATAAAAAATAAAACACTCTTAGTAAAAAATGAAAACAAAAACCATATTTCATGTAAAAATGAGTAAATCAACGAAGTATTCCATGTAAGATGAGAACACAAACAAGATATTCTTGGAAAAATGTGTACACAAAACATTGCAGTTGAAAAGGTGTACACAAACAAAATATTACAAGTAAGACTGTGTACAAAAAATTAATATTCTAGGTACAGTTCAGCCAACTTAACTTGAGACTTATAAACATTCTTGAGACCTTTCGGGTGTTTGCGGATGTAACGAATGATCAACTTATCTTTTTCAAGCGAAGTTACACGAACAAGAGGTCGCTGCATACGTGTTCTCCCAAGAAATCTCAAGTTAAATTGGTTTGGAGTATAAAAATGTGTTAACAAAAAAAAAACATTCAAGCTCGAATCTGTACACAAATCCAACATTCCTGGTAAAAGATGTACACATACTTTTCCAGTTAAAATCGAAGACCCAAAATAATATGTCAGGTAAATGTTTACGCGAATTCAATATCGCTTGTAAATTGTATTTACAAATGAAATATTCAAGGTAAAAGGTATTTACAAAAATAATATTTCAGGTTAAATGTTTACGCTAATCGAATATGTCCGGTAAAATGTTACACAAATCTAAAATTCCAGGTAAAATGTATTTATGAATCGATCATTTCAGGTAAAAGGTGTGCAGACCCTGGTACCCCTGTAGATGCCCAACAGATAGCGACGACTTACGAAAGAGGAGCAACACTCACTTACAAATGTGTGAGAAGCGGTTTCGCGCCTTTGTTAAATGGACAGGAGTGGAATTACACGTGTAATTATAATGCTCAAACCAATACGGTGAACTGGTCTAACAGCCTAGGTCCAAATAACTTACCCACGTGTACAGGTAACTATGTCTTACAATCCAGCATCATGTAATCAAGTAGCCCGTTTCATCAATGATCGTTAGTGTGATGTTCTCTCGTAACCCTTATAGTGCTGGATAGTATTCTAAAAATTGATTTTTGTGTTGTCTGCCGTCCAAAACCTTAAATATCTTCTTTATTTTGATAAGGAAATATACTCAGAGCAGCAAACAGGTTAGATCACAGGCCAGCCGTCAATTTACTTGGCGGCTGGCCTGGATCTAATTTGTTTACATAAGCATCAAGTCGGTTCCAGCACTATAAGGGTTAAGTCAGATTTTCTCTGAAAGGTGCGATTCATCAATATTCGTAACTGATACTTTTTCAATCTGGGTGTACACGATAAAGCGATATCTTACCACAATGCTTATCTCTTGTTGATACGCTTTAATCATTTCTATGAGAGGTTAATAGTGAGTTTGTTCATCAAAGGCATGATTTGCATTAGAAACAAAAAGGATATCGGATAGAGATATTTATAACTGACTCTCAGTAACACTGGTCTACCGTTTGTTTACAGATGTGACGAATCCTGAGGCGACATTTTGCCCTGAAAACATGTCTTACTTTCCTATGGATAGTGTCGCGGTTCAATTACTGACCTTTACGGATAATTCCGGGATAAATACAGAGAGCAGGACCAACTACATGGCCACGGGGGACGTCATTACGACGGCTCAACAGTTCAACTTCACTGTCACAGATTTCGAAAACAGGGCGGCGACTTGTTTGTTTACCTTCGGCGTATTAGGTTAGTCACAGATAAGTTTAATCTTATTTGTTCTACATCGATTGTGATGGAAGCTTGAAGCTTATTGAATTCACTCACTGTTTTCTGGATACTACACCAGTACTAGCGCCGATTCGTTGGTTTGTCCCGGTTATTTTCAACTCGCCTAATGGAGATTCGAACCCGGGATCCTCGGTAAAAGAAGCCGACACTCTACCACTGCATTGCCAACAGTATGAGACGTCAATATCAGAGACAAACCTTTTCAGTTTAATACTGTGTCTTTTTTAATTTATGGTATGTCTTTGCTGTGATAATCGAGTACTAGATTGACTAGGGCTTTGATGCATCTGAGGTGTTAAAATTGCTTTTACATGGTATATACATAGTATCACTAACTATCTGATGAATCATTTTACCACAAGTATTCGCGATTGATTTGTTTGTAACATACGTTAAATCTGTTTTTGGAATACACTTTGGCTTGGCTGATACATTTGACAGAATGTTTTATGCTTTGTCAAAAAATATTTGATCACCAATTCCAACAATCACCAACTTAAACGTCATCATCATCACAATCTTCACCATCATCTTCATCATCAACTTCATCCTCATCGCTATCATGATCATCACTATTATCGGTATTACTATCATGAACGTCACAATGGTTTTAATCGTCGTCATTATTTGTATTATAACCATGAACATGATCGTCACAATTAACATCAAAGTCACCAACCGTAACATCATCATCATGACCAGCACCAACAACACCACCTCCATCACCACCACAACTACCACAACCACCACCACCACCATCAACAACAACAACAACAACATCATCAACAACAACAACATCTTCATCATCACTATCATCGTCATCATTATCAAGACCATCGTCATAAACTTCATCATCACTATCATCGTCATCATCTTCATTATTATTTTCATGACCATTATCGTGATCCTCACAATTATCATAAAAAGTAGCATCAACATCACCATTATCATCATTATCATATATATCATTGCTATTTTTGCCATGACCATTATCATGAATTTCATCATCACTATCATCGTCATCTTCATTATTATTTTCATGACCATTATCGTGATCCTCACAATTATCATAAGAAGTAGCATCAACATCACCATTATCATCATTATCATATATATCATTGCTATTTTTGCCATGACCATTATCATGAATTTCATGAGCATCATCATCATCTTCATTATCATTTTCATGACCCATTTATCGAATCTCACAATTATCATCAGTAGTAGCATCAACTTCATCATCATCATTATTATCATCATCATTATCATAACTATCTTTGTTCTTTTCGCCATGGCCGTTATCATGAGCATAATTAGTATCAATAGTAGCATCAACGTCACCAATAGCAGCATCATAGCTGCCAATGTGTAAGGCTCGATTAGCTTAGTACCTCAACGGCATCGACTACAACTTGGCTACTGGGTGTAAAATGCACATTGCGATGCAAGTTTTTCCTCTAAATTGAGTGTGGAGGATACCTCCCTCCGATAAGGGTAGCCGGTAAATGTTTATCCACCGCCGCCATTACTCTAATTCATCCAAGCTGTGGACCACTTTTAATTGCGATGAAAGCACCAAAAGGTTTGTTGATGCTAACACATGGTAAATTTTTACAGGAGTTCAGAACTGCTCATCTGATGGAGTTCTGTCGCAGATTAAGGGATGAGAATTGCGGTTAAAGTTGTCAGCCCTTGGATTTCAAGCAAAATGGTCGCTGACGATTTTGTACTGTTAGTAAAATTCCCGAAAAGGTCGACAATGTTCCACTGTAAAATTGATACATGTTGTGTTTGGACTAGTCGCTAGAATGCTTGGTATTTTTGGTTAATTGTCGTTTTCAACTCAATCTCATTTATATTGTTGAGGACAGTGCATCTATTCATGCTTCCGGTATTTTCCCATTTATATTGCCCAAATTGCTTTCCGAACCACTCACTATTTTCCAACTTAACATGATTTGAACGTGATGAGAAACGAGTAAAGTCGTATTGGACGGACAGTATTAGAATGTTGATCGAGCTGAGACTCGACCTCAGGACCTAATGTATTCCTAGTGGGATCATAATACAAACGGGGTTAATGAAGATAGGTTCATTGAAAACGAGTCGTGTTAAATAGAGTATGTCAATTTGTCATGTTGTGTTACGGCTTTCCAGGGGTACACCATTACTAGGTCTTGGTTGTGAAAGTGTTACCAAAGGACTCCCGGAGAATCAGTCCAACAACTCAATCATTTAGCTTCACAGGTCTCCTGTATACTCCTGGAAACGACTTAATCCAACCCTTTACCAAACAATAGCGACATTTGACCACTTTGTTGAAGACTTTTCTGGAAAAATTGTTGGAAAAGTAGAGATTGCTCTTAACGAGCAATTTCTCCTTTTCCCACAATGTTTTCTACTCTATCAGAAGATTATTTCCCAATTACATCACATTTTGAAATGTCGTCTGCAAACACTTTCAATTTGGGACAGTCCAAAACTTTGACATTTGGTAAAGGGTAAAGGAAAGTATTTGCGTATATCGAAATTGATCAAGATGGATAGTATCTTAATTTGAAGCTTCTCGAAGAGATGATTCCAATAAAGTATTACTCTGCAATATTGCTTAGCCGAAAAGTTGAAATAGGAGGGAATCTCGATTGTAATTTATGCAAATTTTAAGCATAAAATGTTTAGTAAAACGGTACCCTGAAGTTAATATGATACATGGGATAAAACGAAGGTGTTCTTGTCCGATATAAAAAATGATCTGCAAATTGTGATGTATTGAATGCTTAAGATCCTTTTCATATAAGCTGAATTAAGGAAGGTTGTCGATATGTCAGTTATTTGATGGAAATGTCCTTTTTCTAACCCCCAGATCGAAATGACAAACCGGTGCTGACATGTCCCTCTAATCAGATCGTGCGGGTGAATAGTAGTGATGACAGACCTCAACTAGTGCAGGATTTTGTAACAATCATGGACCCTGATATCAGTATATCCGTAAGTCCAACAACTATCCAAAGGACTGTGGGACAAATTGGCATGAGTCAAATTGCTGCTGTATCCGTAACAGACGAGTCCGGGCGAAGAAGCGAATGCACGTTTATGATACATTTTGAAGGTAGGTTATCTGTCATTTGTATGTGTTTTTTTCTTTCAATTGTCATTCAACAATTCATTAATTTAAATAAATTCAAACACCACATGTATAGAGAAACAACCTAAAGCATAACAACATAATAAAGGGCTGGAAAAGTGTTATATTCAATAGTTGTAAGATATAAACTACAGACAGCTTGAGAATGTTTATAGAAATGGGATTTTAATCCATTTGCTTTCAAAGTACTTTATTGTTACGATGGTATCATTAAATAGGGTTTGTGTCAAATTAAAAGGTTTAGTTCTCCTTTCAATTAAATAGTATGTTTTGTATATGCAATAGGAGATACTATTTAAAAGATCATCAACATGATGATATTTTGCTAGTTGTAATATATAACCAAAAATCAAATGTTCTAAATTTTTAAACGATCTATGATAATCACATCTTTTTAATGCTTTTTCGATCGTAGACCAAAATATTTCAAGATATTTACAACGAATGACATAATGTTCGTTATCGTCGAGTTCGTTACAGAGAAGGCATAGGGGCCTATTTTCTATTTTCCACTTGAAAAGATTCACGTTAATTGCTAAGATTCTGTGAATAGTAATATTATCTTAACTGCTTCATACGATTATCTTAAAATAAGATGAATTCCAATTGATATTGTTGTTGAGATCTCTTTCTCAATGATCATGGACATATGGACGTTCAAACTTATCTTTTATGTGTTGGTTATACTCGTATAATGTTTTAACTAATATATTTATGTTATTTATCTTAGTACTGAGTGTGATTTCTATTTTCGGTTTGCATGATTGGTTTGAATTCAAAAGGTGTTTCCAGGCTGCTGGCAAAGACTGTTTTTAAAGTATTTAGTTCTGAGATCCAATTTGTTTTATTTGATAATTTAGAAAGTATGTATGCAGATCTAATATTGCCTTTGTCAATAATATCGTCAATGAATATAAAGCAAGAGTCGATCCAGACCTTGTATAAAGGCATTTTAAATTGTGTTAGATATAACGATTCTCCCATATATAACTTGGTTAAGTATATCTCTGAAGTTAGTTATAGTATCCAGATTGGTTTTGATTTTTTGATTTTTTTATCAAATTTCTATAAAAAGGCAGGATTTTGAATTTGAAGAATGTATACTCTTGAGTGAGTCTAGATTCATAATAAAAATCAGTAGATCTTTACCATATTGGTTTAAAACGAAGTGTGGTAGAACTTCCCAGTTTGCATTATCTGTTATTTTTGGATTTTTTACCCATTTGAGTGTCATTGTTTTATAACAGATGTTGATATCAACCACGTCTAATCTCCATTCTAGTTTATGTCCAATGATGATGTTTGTTTTATTTTGTTATTTTGACCATTCAATAAGAATAAAAGAAAATAATAGTTTAACTAAAGTGTTACGTTTGTAGATCCTACATCATCATGAAAAATGACTTATCCAAAAGTTTATGGAGACTAACATTGTTTTCCACTGAGCGGATGGAATTGGGTTTTTCAGATGTATTTCGCTAGGCTTGTTACATTGGTGGTATTTATCTGATGATGGTGGTCCCCATTTATTTGCCTTTACCCTGAAAATGTCTTGGGTGTTTATAGAATCTGAACTGAGACAACCGTCACATCGTTGTAGACTATATGCGTGTTTATAAATCAATATCGCAACTGTTAAGTATATACTCATATACATATTTACATTTCTATACATATAAAAGCATATACATAGCCTAAACACGTTAGAATATAGATTCAGATCGTTTATTGCGTTTCAGGCCTACGGCCCATACACAAATAATAACATTTCTAAAAAGTGAGTTATGTGTCCCATAAACTGAGTTAGACTATAAAGAACATGAATAAATGAGAGCATTCATTGTTTCCCCTTTAACAATTCAGTACTGTTTCAAAATGCTATAAAGACATATTTTATTTGGGAGACTGTTTCTTTATACGGCACTACCTAAAAAGGCGTCCCTTTCTTGAAAAGCATAAAAAACAAGCATGGTTTCTTATAACATTGATATCTTGTGACGACATGATATCAAAACAAGAATGTAAAGAAATGTTTTTTGTATGACTAACATTTATGTATTTTACTCGCAAGTCCCTATAGAGAGGGCACACTAGGAGTAAAAGTAAAACTCATCCTCCAGCATTCCCTCACATTAGGCACACAGTCTTAATTCTCTTGATATATTGAATGCCTACTATTTTCGATCATTAAATCATGGGCAGAGCAGCGAAATTTTGCTAAACACTTAGAAAATGTTCTTACATCGATTGCAAATAAATATTTTTCCATTACTAAGTTCATCTTAAAATTGACATAGTAGGTTAATTTCATATTTTTATTCCAAGTTTGAATATATTTGTCCTTCAATCGTTCTACGTATCGATATAAAAACAGATTTTCATTTTCAACAGTCGGTATTTCCCAAACATACCCAAAGCCATTGGCGTATAGATTGGTTTTTACCTCTGTTGCCCAATTTGAATGACCAATACTATCCAAATATTTCATAATTTCATAACATTTTTTAACGAATCTGTGATTTGGGAGCAATAGAATACGAATCCAATTTTTGATCGCTCTTCTACATATGCTTATATATAGAATATATGCATATGGCCATTTACTTTTGAACTGTAAAAGTCTATCACAGTGATTAACAATCAAACATACATACACATAAATGATAATTACAACGTAAAACCAAGATTGAGTTGCTAATGAAATTGTAAAGCAAAGTTAAAACCCGATTTAAGATGAAAAAGAAGTAAGGAGTGCATATTTTCATCATTGCAGCTTCCTGAAAATTTATTTTAAGAAATCGAATAACCCCCTTCGAACAGATAACAAAAGAATCATTAAACAGCTCAATTTTGTAATGAATAAAAGCGCTGAAAAAACTGAAAAAAGAAGACATTATTTACAGATATAAAGGTATCCGAAGCTGTTTTTAACTGAAAAAATGGGAGGGTTTATATCATCGTTTGTTTTGTACAATATGAACGGATATTCTTATAAACCCTTGGTGTGTTTTGTTCAGAAAAAGAACGTTATACCGATAGATAAATTGATGTTCCCGAGTATATGTTAATCAGTTTAATCAAATCAGCAAATTCTTGTTAAGGACGTTCTCGGTAGTTTTATCTGCGCACTTCATCTGCGCATCAAAGGGAGATAATACTCTGTTACCGAAGAGGTACTTGCATAGTAGTCGGATAAACTTTTATTTGGGTGAAATTTACTGTAGGCAATTTTTTACAAAGATTAATCATATTATCCATGCAACTTAAAAAGGTTATTAACATTATTATATATTTCTCATGCAAATTAAGCCCCCAGCTTCTATTTTTCAAGTTTAACGTTATTTTAATCGTTTTTAGAAAGGTTTTTCAAATACGGTTACCATGGAAACTGTCATTTTACAGAAAAACTAACTCGTCAACATATACTTTTTTTGGCATTTTGTATTTCAAGATTCAATTTTACCTCACATACTGAAAAATAAGAAAATTCTATTAAAGGAATTTCTAAATATCTTCATTTATTTGTAATATACATATCAATTTTCATTGTTTTTTGACAAATACAAACATTTGAAAAACTGATTTGGATCACAAAAATTGTTCCGATTGTAGAAATTTGAAGAAAACATTGAACTGTAAAGTATTGAATATATAGGTTCATATTGTTTGTGTTAATAAACATTCCAGAAATTATTGAATTACCTTTGAAGATGGAATGGTCATTTTGACCTTTTTGCCCCAAACTGTTACCATGGAAACTGTCATTTTACGAAAAAACTAACCCGTCGACCTGCATTTCTCTTTTCATTTTTGAATTCACAATATAATTTTAATCAACATATCAAAAATTTAGAAAATTCTATGGAAGGATTATTTTCTTAAAAAACTGTAAAACATGTCCTTAAGATAAAGAGCTTTCTTTGAATAAATGTTTGTAATCAATTGAATCGTATTGTTTTGATACAAATCACCAAGTCGTGTGGGTTATTACCAATAAACAATTATTTGTAAACTTCCTAATCATGTACTATATACATCCGTGCATCCAAAAGACAACACGTGTATAAATAGATAAATGTTTGTATGTACTGATGTCTATTATTCTTAATACAAACCATAGATTCCGCCAATTTCGATTACAGAGTTGTTGCTTTTTATGGGTAGATACTTTTATGTTTTCTATAACGTGTTTTTTAATACAAACTATCAATCACACGTTTTTAAAAAGAAAATCTTATGTTTAGATAAGTGTATGTTTTTCTTGGTATAATTCTTATCATAAACCATCAAGTCGGCGTCCAGATGCGTTGCTATTTATGGATAGCGTTAGTTTAAGGCTCTTTATAACGTATATCCATGTACAAACTTTAGGCAAGGATGTGATATAAACATCGAGTCGGCTATCTCGAGCGATAAACTGTTAACTCGTACCACCATGCAGGCTGATTTTCACACATACCTTTAGATATCTCGTGCCGAATCAATAGTCTTTCTCTACCATGCATATGTAGGTTGACCTGTGTAACCTATTTGGGTTGGTTTGAGTTATTTAAAATGTATTTTCAAACCTTGAAATCAGAAAAAGACCTATTGACACTATGTACAAACACCAGCAGCCAGCCATTCGATAAAGCCAATCTTCTTTTTTGAGGCCCAAAACCGTTCTCTTACAAAAAAGAGCTATATTTATAGTATTTAAACTCATATTTCAGCTGGAAAATGTTTCCAAGAAGCGTTATATCCGGATGAAAACGCGGATAGGAGTTGTGTGCAGACAGAAAAAGGGCTTTCTTGTAACTCCACGTGTAAGGCAAACTACGTGTTTGCGGATGGAACGAATTTGAAAACATTTGAATGCACCGATTCTAACCAGGACTGGAACTTTCCGGATGACTTGGATATATTTTGCCTTCGTAAGTTTCGATGTACACATTTATCCATTCATCACTCTTGATTCTTGTTTATGTACCTCCTGTTTGCCTGAGGTACTGATGAGATGTTAACTAACATGGAAGTTGCACTCAATTTGCACTCGATTTGGTGGCAATATGAAAAGAGCCTCCATTATGCCATATTTGCCTTCGAATACAACAGTGCCATTAGTAAAACATATGTATAGTAATGTTCTGTTTGATAACCAATAATTTAGCGACACATACGTATGTACATGTTTACAATATGGAAGACATATGTATAGCGTAACGTTCGTTGAACGTTTATGCAAAATAAGAACCTAATGCATTGTTTGAGAGAACATGCTGGTTTATATATATAGACAACACAACCGCTCAGTGAACGACTGTGCTTTTCACTGATCGGATGTGTTTGCGTCTTTAAGAGGTTCATTTGCTCGGTTTGTTACAATAGTAATGTTCTGTTTGATAACCAATAATATCAGCAACGTATACGTATATACATGTTTACAATGTGGAACTGATAATATGTTGGGACATTGTAAGTTATTTTGTCTACTGGACTTAACAGCGCGTCTACCGTATTTCAGTCATACAGCGATTGACGGCTTATAATCAATAGAAGGACACCAAGCTTAAGCGACTGCTCGTAAGAGCTGTTTAGGCCAGATTGACATTTCGACTTACTGTGAGTCAACCGGGACACGCATTTTAGTTAAATAACACTTAATTGGAATCGTTTAACACGAGGTTCATGCCATATTTGCAACAACAGATATACATGATTTCAAAGAAGGTGTGAAAAATGCAAGGAAAATGCAATTGGATTGGTTTTTTTATGCAAATTCTATTTGAGTTTATGCAATACACATAGTCTAGCGTGGTATTTGGCATCTTAGTATTTTAATCCATTGCACAGAGCTGTATGTGCGAATAAAAGGTTAATACGGTTCTTGTTCAGCCATAGGTTGGATTATCTTGCTTTGAAAAGAACATAACCACCGTAACATTCTTCCTAAGCACCGCTCTCGCATGTTTTCCTTTCCATCCTTTTCAGCAATCCAAAATCCGGCCTATCAATCCGATATTACCCTTAACTATCGCTATGGCAGCGTCGCAAGTACATGCCAAGATCAGTTCCATGCTGAGCTTGACAATGAGTTGAGCCAATTTGTAACAAACATCAGGACACAGATTTCTGCCTGTAATGGAATGACTTGGACTGTAACTCGTCTGACAGAAGGGTCTTCCGTTGCTCTTTTCCAAGTAAGTTATCTGAGTAAGAAATATCGGCACTTCGTTTAATTAAGTCAAAGACAGTTTATACTTTTATGAAGGACGAACAGTTTTGTATTTCGACGAAGTATTGCAATACGTGAGTACTTTTGCATTCATTTGTCTATTTTCGACTTAAAAACCAACATCTTGTTGAACGCAATTAGAGTATATGCAAATTGTGAATTATTCGTTATACAAGGTTGTCAATGATGAATTTCTTTAATCGCATAGAATTAGAATAAGAAACAAATAGTATTCAAACAGCTCTGGTGTTGAGTATTAATTGCATCACAATACAATTAACCTTTGTCCATAAGAAAAACTTCATTAGTCAATAGGTCCTGCCGTGGCCCAGTGGTTCGGGTGGCGAACTAAGAACTCGAGGTCCCGGTTTCGAGCCTAATATACACCTCTGGTCTCGTTGATTAGTCACTATAGAGCCCTAGCACAGAACAAGTTGGTTCGGAAAAGCCCATTTCATAACTGAAAAATCGTTGATACGGCGTCATTCACCATACAAAATACTGAATAACCTTCAGATTATTCCCTATGCAATTTGGGCAAATGTCCTTCACTATTCCATACTTTTGCGTACTAGTATGTACCTCCATGGCCCTGTTACTTAGCTTCACAACCAAGGGAAGGCAAATAATCGAACAGCCTTGGTCATGTGGTTAGTTGTCTTTCGTATGTGAACTATTATAACATTTCACGATTTGTCATAAAGTTGTCAATCTTTCTGTTGTAAATTTAAACACTTTTAAAGTAGATTCATAGGGGTATGGGTAAATGCAACTATTGAGTTAAGATTTTGTTTCGATTTTGATTTCAGTTTACGGTTGCTCTTCGAATGAGTTTACAGAGCACCTCATATACAAGTGAACAGAAACGCCAATGTGTTGAGGCCGTTCAAGCAGGCGCTGCAACTATATTTCAAATAAATGACAACAGATTAACATGCCCGGAACAAACTGCCAGCTTAACAGTGTCCGAAGCAACAAATAGCATGCCACAACTGTCCTGCGTTTCTCCATCATTTCATTTGAGGACCGACACAAATTCTGGAGATGTTTGTGGTGAGACTTTATTGATTCGTTACCCTATATCATTCGATACATTTGGTTGTTTTGAAGATGAAAGATTGGTGGTAAAATTACGGTGATCTCTCTAGGGAATGATATTATACATTCTGTTAAGAGTTGAGTAAACCGTGATGACAACTGCAATTAATCTAATACTAAAACAAACATTTTGCATGGATATCTGCTTATTTTTCTTCCCCTTTTATAATCCCCAGTTCCGTGCGGACCAGGTTATTTCTACGATGATAATACGGACACATGTGTGCGATGTTCTGATGGCCAGTATCAGGATTTGTTAAACCAAATGGAATGTAAGACCTGTCCATCAGCTTCTGCCCCGGATCCACAACAAATAGACTGCGACAGTAAGTCTTAAGTATTTTGATTAAGGAAATGTTCCAATGAATTGTTAACTTGTTGGCTTACACTTTTCGCAGATGTATGTTTCTGTCTTGAATACCACATTTGTATTTTCATTGATTTCTTTATTTTTCTCTTTCACATTTGTTTTTAGTATTTGCATCAATTGACAAACATGACTTTAGATATTAACAATCAGTAGAAGTATGACGAAATCTCATATACATGACATGCTTGCTCATTTAGAAATCTGGAAGAAAGTACATAACTTAAACCTTAATACAAGTATCAGTGCCTGCATTTATTTCATGAGTCGCTAAATGTCCAATATACTATTTATTGATTCTTATTCATTTTCCTGTGTTTGTAGAATACACACACCGACGAAATAACGTAAATGTCGCCAGCACATGAAGTTTAGAATCATATTTGATGATAGAAATAACCAAAAACCTTTGTGTAATCAATGTCCCCTGTATCGCGAATTTATAAAGGATATTAGTCAATACATAAACCTGCTATTAACAGAAGCTTTTGTTCAATCAGTAGGCTTGCGCTTTAGATAAGCTATACGTCAAAAGAAAGTTTTGCTATTAAGAGAAGCTTCTCGCCAATGCAAAGTTTTGCTATTGAGAGAAGCTATTAATCCACACATAGTCTTGCTATTGAGAGAAGCTATTCATCCATACATAGTCTTGCTTTTGAGAAAAGCAATACATCCACACATAGTCTTGCTATTGAGAGAAGCTATTCATCCACACATAGTCTTGCTATTGAGAGAAGCTATTCATCCACACATAGTCTTGCTTTTGAGAGAAGCTATTCATCCACACATAGTCTTGCTATTAAGAGAAGCTATTCATCCAAACATAGTCTTGCTATTGAGAGAAGCTATTCATCTACACATAGTCTTGCTGTTAAGAGAAGCTATTCATCAACACATAGTCTTGCTATTAAGAGAAGCTATTCATCCACACATAGTCTTGCTATTGAGAGAAGCTATTCATCCACACATAGTCTTGCTATTGAGAGAAGCTATTCATCCAAATATAGTCTTGCTATTGAGAGAAGCTATTCATCCACACATAGTCTTGCTATTGAGAGAAGCTATTCATCCTCACATAGTCTTGCTATTGAGAGAAGCTATTCATCCACAAATAGTCTTGCTATTGAGAGAAGCTATTCATCCAAATATAGTCTTGCTATTGAGAGAAGCTATTCATCCACACATAGTCTTGCTATTGAGAGAAGCTATTCATCCACACATAGTCTTGCTATTGAGAGAAGCTATTCATCCAAATATAGTCTTGCTATTGAGAGAAGCTATTCATCCACACATAGTCTTGCTATTGAGAGAAGCTATTCATCCTCACATAGTCTTGCTATTGAGAGAAGCTATTCATCCACAAAAAGTCTTGCTATTGAGAGAAGCTATTCATCCATACATAGTCTTGCTATTGAGAAAAGCTATTCATCCACACATAGTCTTGCTATTGAGAGAAGCTATTTATCCACACATAGTCTAGCTATTGAGAGAAGCTATTCATCCACACATAGTCTTGCTATTGAGAAAAGCTACTCATCCACACAAAATCTTTCTATTGAGAGAAGCTATTCATCCACACATAGCCTTGCTATTGAGAGAAGCTATGTGTCCACACATAGTCTTGCTATTGAGAGAAGCTATTCATCCACATATAGTCTTGCTATTGAGAGAAGCTATGCGTCCACACATGGTCTTGCTATTTAGAGAAGCTATGCGTCCACACATAGTCTTGCTATTGAGAGAAGCTATGCGTCCACACATAGTCTTGCTCTTGAGAGAAGTTTTTCATCCACACATAGTCTTGCTATTAGGAGAGGCTATGCGTCCACACATAGTCTTGTTATTGAGAGAAGCTATTCATCCACATATAGTCTTGCTATTGAGAGAAGCTATGCGTTCACACAAAGTCTTGCTATTGAGAGAAGCTATGCAACCACACAAAGTCTTGCTATTGAGAGAAGCTATTCATCCACATATAGTCTTCCTATTGAGAGAAGCTGTTCATCAAGACATAGTCTTACTATTGAGGAAAGCTTTTCATCCACACATAGTTTTGCTAATGAGAGAAGCTATTCATCCACACATAGTCTTGTTATTGAGAGAAGCTATTCATCAACACATAGTCTTGCTATTGAGGAAAGCTTTTCATCCACACATAGTCTTGCTATTGAGAGAAGCTATTCATTCACACATAGTTTTGCTATTGAGAGAAGCTATTCATCCACACATAGTCTTGCTATTGAGAGAAGCTAATTCATCCACACATAGTCTTGCTATTGAGAAAAGCTACTCATCCACACATAGTCTTTCTATTGAGAGAAGTTATTCATCCACACATAGTCTTGCTATTAGGAGAAGCTATGCAACCACACATAGTCTTGCTATTGAGAGAAGCTATTCATCCACTCATAGTCTTGTTATTGAGAGAAGCTATTCATCCACACATAGTCTTGCTATTGAGAGAAGCTATGCGTCCACACATAGTCTTGCTATTGAGAGAAGCTATGCGTCCACACATAGTCTTGCTATTGAGAGAAGCTATGCGTCCACACATAGTCTTGCTATTGAGAGAAGATATTCATCCACACATAGTCTTGCTATTGAGAGAAGCTATTCATCCACACATAGTCTTGCTATTAAGAGAAGCTATTCATCCACACATAGTATTGCTATTGAGAGAAGCTTTTCATCTACACATAGTCTTGCTATTGAGAGAAGCTATTCATCCACACATAGTCTTGCTATTAAGAAAGCTATTCATCCACACATAGTCTTGCTATTAAGAGAAGCTATTCATCCACACATAGTCTTGCTATAAAGAGAAGCTATTCATCCACACATAGTATTGCTATTGAGAGAAGCTATTCATCTACACATAGTCTTGCTATTGAGAGAAGCTATTCATCCACACATAGTCTTGCTATTAAGAGAAGCTATTCATCCACACATAGTCTTGCTATTAAGAGAAGCTATTCATCCACACATAGTCTTGCTATTAAGAGAAGCTATTCATCCACACATAGTATTGCTATTAAGAGAAGCTATTCATCCACACATAGTATTGCTATTAAGAGAAGCTATTCATCTACACATAGTCTTGCTATTGAGAGAAGCTATTCATCCACACATAGTCTTGCTATTAAGAGAAGCTATTCATCCACACATAGTCTTGCTATTAAGAGAAGCTATTCATCCACACATAGTCTTGCTATTAAGAGAAGCTATTCATCCACACATAGTCTTGCTATTAAGAGAAGCTATTCATCCACACATAGTCTTGCTATTGAGAGAAGCTATTCATCCACACATAGTCTTGCTATTTAGAGAAGCTATTCATCCACACATAGTATTGCTATTAAGAGAAGCTATTCATCGACACATAGTCTTGCTATTGAGGAAAGCTTTTCATCCACACATAGTCTTGCTATTGAGAGAAGCTATTCATCCACACATAGTCTTGCTATTGAGAGAAGCTTTGCGTCCACACATAGTATTGCTATCTAAAGAATCTTATCGTCGATACATAGTCTTACTATTTAGATAAACAATGCATCAATACATGGTTATTCTTTTGCAAAAGTTATCGTCGATACATATATTCTTTCTATTTATAGAAAGCATTTATCAATGCATATTCTTGCTATTTAGAGAAGCGTTTCGTCAATGCAAATGCTTGTCCTACGCAAAGTAATCTGCAAGATAAGAGGAAAGCAATTTGGAATTATTTTTAAGGCACATTGTTCTTTTTGTTCTCTACTGCAGCCAGTAACTTTCTCTAAATCAACACAGTGAATCCTATAAATACATTTGAAAGATATGTCTACAAAAAGGAGGTTATTATTTGTCTACATTCTAATTACTTTTATTACAGACACGTGTCCTGCAGGATTCACTTCTGATGATGGCTTTTATCCTTGCACCCCATGTGGTACAGATACGTATTGGGTGGATTCAAAGACATGTAGCCCTTGTCCAGATTCTCGTACAACTGTTGGACTTCAAGGTGCCAAGAGCACAAACGAATGCTACGGTAAGCATACAACACAACGCAAAATTGATTGCTTTTGACACAAATAACAAATGCTTTACAGACATATATGGCAGAGGATTTAATGAGCGTCGTCAAAGGCAAATTACGATCCACAGCGACAGAGGTCACTATATAAAACCTGACTTTTTTATGATCTAAGGATCGTCCTC
Source organism: Cerastoderma edule (assembly GCA_947846245.1). Lineage (NCBI taxonomy): Eukaryota > Metazoa > Mollusca > Bivalvia > Cardiida > Cardiidae > Cerastoderma > Cerastoderma edule. Next base: position 222,142 of record OX401406.1, on the reverse strand, counting down.
TAGTCTGTTAGCCGTCGTCAAAGGCAAATTACGATCCAAAGCGACAGAAATCACTATATAAAAACCTGACTTTTTTATGATCTAAGGATCGTCCTCTAGTCTGTTAGCCGTCGTCAAAGGCAAATTACGATCCAAAGCGACAGAAATCACTATATAAAAACCTGACTTTTTTATGATCTAAGGATCGTCCTCTAGTCTGGTTGCCGTTATACTTTTTAGTGTCAATGAAAGGTAATCCAAGTCATTTATTCGCTACATAATACCATAAATCAATTGTGTTGAAAAGAACTGTCTCACATTGGGATTTTAACGTTTTCGTTTTTAAAAAGGTTGTCTTCTACCGATAAAATGAAAACATTCCTAAAGCAGTCGGGGACTCACTTGACCAATATTTACGATCTTATGTCAGAACAATTTGGCCACGTCCAGATATTTTGCTATTTTTACCCATGAAAGCCACATTCTGTTCCCTGCATGAGTTGAGCATCAGTTTCCGGTTCTGGTGGTTTATGATTTACCATGCTTTATAACGGCATTACGTCTAATACTCGGCAGAAAAATCGCAGGCGACGGGCGCCCATGTCCGAAGCAGTCGGTCTTCGGCTGAGATTTCTCGTCGTTGGAGTCACTTTTCAATACTGTACCTTTGTTTAAGACAATATCCACGAATAATCGGTTTAGACTTTTGCAAATATTTTCCTCAAGACAGTGAAATCGATACCCTGGTCTGGACAAGTATTCCCTGGAATAGGAGAGAGTTGGTTTCTAAAAAAAACTGTTTGCTTATTGAAAGGGCCCTGGAATATTGAAGAGAGCATACGTGGTTATATTATTCATATAAACAGTATAACCATTCTGTGAACGCACAGTGTTTTTCTCTGAACAGATATGATGGTGTCTTTGGGATAACTCTTAACTCGGTTGGTGTTGGGTAACTCTTTAGTCTTGGCCTGTTTAATCACAAACTGTTGATGTTTACCGGTACATTTCAGAGCCCTGCCCGGCTGGGTCCTTCTCGAGCACTGGTTATAGCAACGTTCGTTGTGAACAATGTCCAGTTGGATTTTATCGACCAGAAGTCGGTCAGCAGGATTGTCGAGAGTGTTCGCAAAGTCAAACGACAAACGGTACAGGGAAAACGCTTCAGTCCGAATGCGAAAACTTGTCAAGTAAGCTTTTTCATCATTCTATTTTCCAGTTAGCTTCTATGACCTCAAATTAAGTCGATACGACCATAATTAATACAAGTTCATTTCATCGATAGGAAAGTCACATAGACTGAGAATTCATAGAAGGATGTTTATCTGATTTTTTGTGTTGTATTTTTTTCTTCAGTTTGTAACAAACGTATTTGTATATATAAAAATAATAACTTTGCTCTTACAAAGAATATAAACGAACTATGTATGGAATTTCTCAATGAAATAGATACCCTTTGTTATGGTGGAGTTAAGAAAAAAACTGAAAATGTCATGCTAGTTGAAATTTAACTTTTCCACTGCCAGACACTCTTTAGGCATTTCTTCGAAAAACCTTTGGAAGGTTTCTCACTGACACAAGAATGTATACTGTGGACTTATGTATTTATAAATGGATCTTATGAAACTTTACATACATGATAGCAAAGCCTTTTTGTATTAATTTCTAAACTCTTTATAAAAGTCACATGATCATGTCAGCCATCTTGGTGACCATCTTGGAATTTTAGATAAAATATATAATTTCTCATTTTCGCTTCAATATATAATTCGTCTATACGACGTTCAACAGTGTATGGGTGATTCGACTACAGTCGCGATCGGCGGTGAAAGTGTTGGAGAAATTGGGTCAATTAAATTTCGTTTTGTGCAGATCATATTTATATATGATTTAACATTTAACTGTACCTTAATTAAACCAACATTTATCTTGAATTTGGTCACACGAAATCCCCACAACTGACATTTTAGGACATGTATTGAAATAATATACAAAGTTGTGCCATTAAATATCTGTGTATCAGGAAAAGTATAGATTTGCTTAATCTAAATTGGAAAAAGTATTACATGTACAAGTAAATCTTCATTAGCTTAACCCTTTACCAAACGCCAATTTTTCTATTGTCCCAAAATGAAAGAGTTTTCAGATGACATTTCAAAATGTGATGAAATCGAAAAATGATCTTCTGATAGGATAGAATGCAATGTGGGAAAAGGAGAAATTGCTCTAAACAAGCAATTTCTCCATTTCCCACAATGTTTTCCCGACTCGTCATCAACAAACTAGTCAAATGTCGTTATTGTTTGGTTATGGATTAATGGATCTATCAAGTGTTATCTAGAATCTAAATATCTATCTAATGAAACCATGTTACGTAAAACTCTTAATAAATCCTTCTTTAATATCCGTCCTCGACTGTCTGTTTTAGCTTGTGACAGATGAACATACGATTCGAGAAACAACTTTCTTATTCTAAACATACTTCAGACGATGTCATCCAATTCAAATATCAAAATTAAAAGAATGTTTTCAAACAGCTGATCTGCTGAATGATTTTCAATAAACGTTTTCTAAAATAAGAAAGATAATTTCTTTTTTTTTTTAATATTTAAAAAAAAAAACCTGTAAATCCATAAAGTCCTTTGTCTGTCCGCCTGCGATAGTGTTAAATCCACTTGGTAAATCAACTTTGATCAGTAAACATAAAGGCTGTTTTAGATAGCAGACATACGAATCAGATTGGATATAGATGAGTATAACTTTTACATCAATTAAAACAAATGTAATCGTCTTTCCATTTAGCATGCGGAAGCTTTGGATGTAATACAGACGGAACGGACGAATGTATATACGTACATCATCGACCCGTTTGTGTATGTCGTAAGTATGCTTTTATCACTTGATGCATGTGACGAACTCGTTTCAATACTGTGACGTTCGAAGAACGTTTATGCCAATTAGAGAACCTAACGTATCGTTGTAATGTACATGCGATTATACACAAAGACTGCACAGTATAGCAGTGTGTGATATATTCTCTATCACTAATCGAAATGAGAATACGTTTCTAAGAGGTGATTTTGCTCGCTTCGTTACAATATTAATATGTTGATCACTATATAGGCGTTTGCTTACTTAGAGTTAGACGAAGGATTCTTGTAAGGTTGTTAACTAGGAATTCGAATCATGTTGTTATAAATCAATTAACAGCACATGTATGAAATCACGAATCAAAATATCATTTGATTCTTCCACATATGTAGCATACATATTTATGTCCAAACTACGATCTGTCCAGCCAAATAAACAATATTTATGGACAGTCAAAGAGAAAACAATCGAGATGGCTCGACGTTGTCAGGCTTTTAATGATGGAGTAGACCCTAGATCGGGATGATGTCCCTGAGGCTGGTAGAGCCGAGTGAAACACCTCGAAATACGTAAGCCGACTGGGAGACAACAATCATGAAAGTTAAAATTCCGTCATACGGTTTAGAGCCGTGTGGAGACGGCCATATGATTTCAAATTCTGTATTTTAACCTCTAGGCAATGGATGACTTCATGAGAGGATACGTGTAGGTTACAAAGTGAAACGGTTGTGTTTAACTTGGAGTTTAATGGTTAAACGCTCTTAACCTCATTGTCAAAACTAATCAATGGTTAATGTCTAATGAAGTGGCCTATAAAAAGTGTTTTTCGCCATCCAACGCCTTGAAATGCACCCCTTCCATGTAAAGAAAACAGCTCTTAACTTTGCGGGCAATAATAACAAGTAATTTTATTTTCAGAGGATGGATATGTTGGAGACAAATGCCAACATAAGAATGAGATATGCGATTCAGATCCCTGCACTACTGGTGCTAAATGTAGACCTGTTGCTGGAGGAACGAATCTTGACTTCACATGCTCTTGTAGAACTGGTCAGTATTAAAACCCTTTTGGTCAAGAACAATGCGTATGTATCAATATCACTATCTTTATCAGCATGAAACGTATTGGTGGAAGAGATTATGAAGCAGGCTGGTCAAGGAACAAACGTACCCGCCAACTTGGTGATTTATGCCTCTGTATCAAATGCTCAGCGTGAAACATCTTTGCGGCAAAGATTGTAGTAACTTAATAACATGCTAGGAATAAACGTTCCCGATCTTAGTGTTTTATAATGATGTTGTATTGAATGTTTAGCGTGAAACGTCTTTGCGGCAAAGATTTTAGTAACTAAACAGGCTTGGAACAAACGTTCCCGATCTTAGTGTTTTATGATGATGTTGTATTGAATGTTTAGCGTGAAACGTCTTTGCAGCAAAGATTGTAGTAACTAAATAACAAGCTAGGAACAAACGATCCCGATCTTAGTGTTTTATAATGATGTTGTATTGAATGTTTAGCGTGAAACGTCTTTGCGGCAAAGATTGTAGTAACTTAATAACAGGCTAGGAATAAACGTTCCCGATGTTAGTGTTTTATAATGATGTTGTATTGAATGTTTAGCGTGAAACGTCTTTGCGGCAAAGATTGTAGTAACTTAATAACAGGCTAGGAATAAACGTTCCCGATCTTAGTGTTTTATAATGATGTTGTATTGAATGTTTAGCGTGAAACGTCTTTGCGGCAAAGATTGTAGTAACTTAATAACAGGCTAGGAATAAACGTTCCCGATCTTAGTGTTTTATGATGATGTTGTATTGAATGTTTAGCGTGAAACGTCTTTGCGGCAAAGATTGTAGTAACTTAATAACAAGCTAGGAACAAACGATCCCGATCTTAGTGTTTTATGATGATGTTGTATTGAATGTTTAGCGTGAAACGTCTTTGCGGCAAAGATTGTAGTAACTAAACAGGCTAGGAACAAACGTTCCCGATCTTAGTTAGTGTTTAATGATGATACTGTTTTAAATGTTTAGCGTGAAACGTCTTTGTTGCAAAGATTATGTAAACTTCTCAAGCTGATCAAGGAATGAACGTTCCTGCAATCTTGGTGTTGTATACTTTTGTTTTGTATTAAATGCTTAGCATGAAACGTCTTCGCGACAACGAGTGTAGTACTTTAGAAGTTTATTCAAGGAAAAAACGTCCCTGCAATCTTGGTATTTCATGCTTCTGTATTAAATGCTCAGTGTGAAACATTTTTGCGTCAAAGATTTGGAAATTTCTCAGGCTTTTCAAGGAGCAAAATTTCCCACCAACTGAATGTTTTATGCTTCTGCATGAAACATCTTTGTGGCTTAAATTGTAGTAACATAACAGGTTATTCAAGTAACAAACGTTTTCGCCATCTTAATGTTTTATGCTCCTGTAAATTTATCTCAGCTTGAAACATCTTTACGGTAGAGATTGTGAAAACATATCAGGCCGATTAAGGAACAAACGTACCCGCTATCTTGGTGTTATATGCTTCTTGTCTACTTGGTTGTTGTTGGTCTTTATAAAATAGATGGGTGATACGCTATGATATCGATCCAATGTCAAGATATACGTACGGTAGGTTCCAGTATACGTCCATATCTCAGGATGTTAATTTGATTTGATACTTTCACAGACAACTCTTAATATTGTCTTAAATATGCAGCCAACACCAAAAGTTAGGAAGCTCTTTGGTCTTAGTTTCTTTTGAACAATATCCAATGTAAACATCCATGGTATTATCACCAGGCATTCCTTGTGTTTATAGCCTCTTGAACGATTAAGCTAGAACCTTTTTTCTCTATTCAATATAGTTGGTTATAACGTTCAATGATGCATAAGTGCCAAAGCAACATTTATTTCAGTTATATAACGGGTTTTCTATGGTTCACCCATATAAGGTCTCTGGAGTGGGTTGTCAAAGGACACTCAACCAAATAAATCGGTGCCAGTGGTACTCAAATCCGGGTTCTTCAGGGTGCCATGCCACTAATTCAACCGCTTGGCCACACAGGACCACTCTCTCCCATTTGTGTATTGCACTTTGACTTACAAGATATCTATCTACTTATCAATTAACAGCGCTCACTCTTGACTATTACAGTACAAATTTCCTGGATAGCCTACCAGTACTAGGCTAGGATAGTACATGTTCTCTGGATAATCTACCAGTACTAGGCTAGGATATTACATGTTCTCTGTATGATCTACCATTACTAGGCTAGGATATTACAAGTTCTCTGGATGGTCAACCAGTACTAGGCTAGGATATAATATGTTCTCTGGATAATCTACCAGTACTAGGCTAGGATATTACATGTTCTCTGGATGGTCAACCAGTACTGGGCTAGGATATTACATGTTCTCTGGATGGTCAACCAGTACTAGGCTAGGATATTACATGTTCTCTGGATAATCTACCATTACTAGGCTAGGATATTACATGTTCTCTGGATGGTCAACCAGTACTAGGCTAGGATATTACAAGTTCTCTGGATAATCTACCAGTACTAGGCTAGGATATTACATGTTCTCTGGATGGTCAACCAGTACTGGGCTAGGATATTACATGTTCTCTGGATGGTCAACCAGTACTAGGCTAGGATATTACATGTTCTCTGGATAATCTACCATTACTAGGCTAGGATATTACATGTTCTCTGGATAATCTACCAGTACTAAGCTAGGATAGTACATGTTCTCTGGATAATCTACCAGTACTAGGCTAGGATATTACAAGTTCTCTGGATAATCTACCAGTACTAGGCTAGGATAGTACAAGTTCTCTGGATAATCTACCAGCACTAGGCTATGATATTACATGTTCTCTGGATAATCTACCATTACTAACCTAGGATATTAAAAGTTCTCTGGATTGTCAACCAGTACTAGGCTAGGATATTACATGTTTTCTGGATGGTCAACCAGTACTAGGCTAGGATATTACAAGTTCTCTGGATAATCTACCATTACTAGGCTAGGATATTACATGTTCTCTGGATAATCTACCAGTACTAGGCTAGGATATTAGAAGTTCTCTGGATAATCTACCATTACTAGGCTAGGATAGTACAAGTTCTCTGGATAATCTACTATTACTAGGCTAGGATATTACATGTTCTCTGGATAATCTATCATTACTAGGCTAGGATATAACAAGTTCTCTAGATAACCTACCATTACTAGGCTAGGATAATATATGTTCTCTGGATAATCTACCATTTCTAGGCAAGGATATTACAAGTTCTCTGGATAACCTACCATTACTAGGTTAGGATATTACAAGTTCTCTGAATAACCTACCATTACTAGGCTAGGATATTACATGTTCTCTGGATAATCTACCATTTCTAGGCAAGGATATTACAAGTTCTCTAGATAACCTACCATTACTGGGCTAGGATAATACATGTTCTCTGGATAACCTACCATTACTAGGCTAGGATATTACAAGTTCTCTTGATAATCTACCATTACTAGGCAAGGAAATGTTTCTTGCCCAAGGACACTAAACGGTGAAATAACTGATCACCTTCGGGGATCTTTATTGTTTAATATATTATTCATTATAAGATCTTTTGGTTCCTATGTGGCTCAATGGTCAATGTGGTGGACCCAAAACTCGGGGCTCCCGGGTTAGAGCCCCACCGAGGCCACTGGTTTCCTGGGAGTGGCCTTTGGTGAGTCACTTCAGAGCTCTAGCCTAGTGCTGGTGCATCCAGGAAATCCGTTACAAAACTGGTAAAGGTTGGTACGGCACTGACGAAGAGGAACCAAAGGGGTCAGAAATTAACTATAACTACTATAACTATAACTATGTTGAATTGAGTGTCTAGTTCATAATTATTATTGAACATAAGCCGTTTACAGATATTGCTGTGTTTGTTTGTCACTTGACTGTATATATGCCTTTAGACAAGTTAAAGGAAATGTTGTGATAGATTTGAATCGTTGATTGTTACTTTTCTTTTTTTTTTAGATCTTGATGTGTGTACTATGGTTTTGGACAACGAGAATATGGAAATAGAAACACCTGCAACCTATAATACATCAAACGTTTTAACAGAAAATGATTGTAAAGCCAAATGCATTAATGATGAAATGTGTGTTGGTGCTTTATATGCTGTAAATGAGCCAACGCGTATTTGCCTACTTTATAACACATCAAGTGTAACGTTAAAAGATTTCACTGGTGATTCTTCTTTATACTTTGTAAAGAATTGCAGCACAGGTAAGACCAACCAATTATCATATGCGCTCCTAAATCAGTGCGAAACTTTTAGCAGTTGTAAACATAATATATTGCTATTAACACCAAGCAAGTATCATTCTACTCTGACCTAAAATTTAACTGTGTAGTTGTTGTAATGTCCGTTTAACTTTTATGCAAAGTTGAGACTTAACGCATTGTTATGAAGAACATTCTGGTTTACATATAAACAGCACAGTCAATGAGTGGATGGCAGTGTTTTTCACTGGTTGAATGTAATCGGGAGTTCTCTCGGTTGGGTTTGCTATATCGCCGGCAGAGGTTTGACAATGATCTCTCGTAGATAACCAGCCCACGTTTCCAAATGGCCGAATGCTTTGGACGTGGCGTCTTATCGATTGGAGTAATGTAGCGAGTAGGAGTGATATAATGGGCGGGAGTAATATAACGGGTGGGAGCGATATAACGGGTTGGGGTAAAATAGAACAGAACAGATTTTATTGGAACTTAAGCATATAAGCTCATGTTAGGTTATATAAAGGGTGGAGGTAATATAACGGGTGGGAGTAATATAACAGGTTGGGGTAAAAAAACAGAACAGATTTTATTGGAGCTTAAGCATATAAGCTCATGTTAGGTTATATAAAGGGTGGAGGTAATATAACGGGTGGGAGTAATATAACAGGTTGGGGTAAAAAAACAGAACAGCTTTTATTGGAGCTTAAGCATATAAGCTCATGTTAGGTTATATAACGGGTGGGGGTAATATAACGGGTAGGAGTAATATTACCCTGGTGGAACGTCACTTATTGTTTTAAAGAAGTTGCGTGTTTATAGATAGACCGATACTGTTACAAGTCGACGACAGTGGTTTTTAATGATTCAATTTGATTGTGTCTTTTGGAACTATCATGTCCCAGTTTGTTACAGTTTCATGCCTAAAACAATACCCAGATGGACGTTGCGGAGAGCCAGTTACTGTCTTAATAAAAATACTAGTATTATTTATTTTGTATTAACAATACCATGTAGTTTACCAAGAATCAAAAGGTGCTTGTTCACAGATGTCAGGGGAAATTTGGAAGTTAAAACTTATATTGATAAAAAATGTACAACAGCTCAACTAACGTATTACACACACTGCAAAACAGCGATTGAAAAATCCGAATGCGTCGCAAAACTGTTGATATATACCTTATAAATACTTGCATACCTAGATATTCCTTAGGCCTTATGACTGAATTTAGCTTTTATTTCAACAGCTATCTTTAAGTGTTTAACATACAACAATACAAAAAAAATTGTCTCTAGAGCGTTTGTTTCCGCCTTCAAATCGTCTCATATGTAAACAAACAACTTTTAAGGTATTAACCCTATACCGAGCAATAACAACATTTGACTAGTTTGTTGCAGACGTCTCTAGAAAACATTGTGGGAAAAGGAGAAATTGCACTTAACAAGAAAAAACAAGTTTTCTGCCCAATCAGAAGGTAATTTTGCAATTTCATCACATTTTGCAATGTCGTCTGCAAACTTTTTCAATTTGGAACAGATATAAATTAGGCGTTTGGTAAAGGGTTTAACAGCCGTGTGTCTAAAATAATGTTAGATGAAATACCACAATATCATTTCGGTGTTCCAGCGTTTTCTGGTGATCGCTGTGAGATCGATACATCGAACGATTGCGATGACGCGGGTTGTGCTAATGGCTCTATGTGTAAAGACAAGGTTAATGACGCCGAGTGTCTGTGTCCAACGGGAGGTGGATTTAGTGGACCTAAGTAAGTAATTGTTGTAACGGTCTCGGAACCATCATGCAAAAGTGGTGCAGAGGGAGAGCGTCGGACTGTTGTACCAAGGGTCCTGGGTTCGAATCCCATGTGAGGTGAAACCTGTCGGGAATATCCTACAAATCGGTGCAAGTACTGGTTTAGTATACAAGATCGTTTATGGTAGTTAAATAATATGCTGCATTGTTATAGAGAACATTCGGGTATATGTATAGACAACACAGCTGACCAGTGGACGAGAGAGATTTCACTGATCAGATATGAATGTGTCATTTAGAGGGTTATTTTCTAGGTTCGTTATAGTGTTGACAGCGCTAGGATGAAGCCTTCTTCATATGTCAGAGTTGTCTTTCCCATGTATCTCCCCAGGGCGAATATTTGAGATGAGTCTTTTCGGAGGTGGGAGCTAGGTTATCTCCCAGAACGTTTATGCAAATAAGGGAACCTAATGCATTGTTATGCAACTGATCAGTGGACGACGGTGTTTTCTACTGTTTGGTTGTGAAAGTGGTTTTGAGAGGTTTATTTTTTCGGTTCGTTATACAAAAATCGATCCGATTTGATCAAACTTAACAATTGTTATCGAACATGCTATATTTACTCGAAATAAATGTTTTTTGTTGTCTATATCCTACTTTTTGTCGACAACCTACTCAAAGGTGTAGGAATTAGCCATCTATAGGTTAGAATAAGTGACTAAATATACGTGTCTAACATCATATGGACTGAACCTAATTAGTATAAACATATAGTATTCAATAAATAATCACCATTATATACATTACAAACAATTTAGTGAAACAGATTGGAACCTAATTAGATATATTTGACGGACTATGAATTAGTTATGCTTCCAATTTCTTCTTTTAATCGTATATCGTAAACAATGCATAAACTGTATTGTTTCAACAACATTTAGTTTTGTCTTTCAAATGTTCTGGTATATATAGAAGCATCTTTACCAACGTCCATTCGATCCATGCATGGTTTTGTCGATTTCAGATGTAGACAGGAAGTGACGTTATGCACCCCGAATCCGTGCAAAAATAACGGAGCATGCAAAGCGTATGGAACTGTCCGATATGAATGTACATGTCTAGCCGGATATACTGGGGACAATTGTGAAACTCAGATTGGTATGTGTATGTAACACCTTGTAGTCATAACGTGGTGAAACTGAACCATTAGGTCTCAAACGACAGTACGCTGACCATGATTGACATATTAACTACATGCATGGCCCTTGCCCATTAACTACAATAGGGATATTGTCCATTAACTACATGTATGGATATTGTCCATTAATTACATGTATGAATATTGTCCATTAACTCATGTATGGATCTTGTCCCTGTGTAACGAAGATGAATCAGTACGACACATGTAACTGTCTAATGATTACAAATGTGTGTTGGGTATCAGATTTAATCATTAGTGTGAGGAATTCTGAAGATAGATAAATAAAATTTATTGAGAATTAGTAGTTATATCTTAAAACGACGCCTTTCCCCCTTACGGAGATTTGATTAGGCTGTGTCATTTAGCATGTGTTTCATGAAAGGGGTCTCTCGTTACTTGTATGGGCTTTATTGACAGTCCTACCAATGGAATAGCCGCTTAGGACCGGACAGCAAATAAATTTAATCTATTACTTGCTCTCTATATAAACATATTGTAATTCAATGTGCATGTATAAAACGCCCTCCTGTGCACCAACTCGGTTTTTGAACAATATCTGTATGATTTGCTATGATTGTGTTAGTTTCTTGATTTACGTAACCTGACACCAATTCAATTGTGTGATGTAATAATCAGTATACAATTGCTGAGTAGTTCATTATTTGTGTTCCTCCTGTAATCACATATGTCATTTACTAAATGAATAAATAACAAAACTTATATCTATCCAGTCTGATTCTTTTTTATAATTCACCGTAATTCACCGTATCTGTTTTAAATCGATTGCGAAGGAAGCTTAAAGCTTGTTCAAAGTCACTCTCGATGATTGCTTCCTGGATACTAAACCAGTAATTGCGCCGGTTTGCGGGTTAGTCCCAGAAATTCTCACCTCACCTAACTGGGATTCGAACCGGGTCCCTCGGTACAAAAGCCCGACGCTCTACCCCTGCACCAATGTCGCCTCATAAACGTTTGTTAGATACCAGGTTTATTCATAAGCGTGTAGTGAGTTGTGAAGATGAACTATTTCTAGAGCATGCATGAATTTCATTGCTGTTTAATTCTTTTAAAGGAATTACGCCTTTTTTACCTTCCAGACGAATGTGATCTGAACACTGACGCGTGTTTGTTCGGAGGAACATGCCAAACGCTTGTTGATGATTACAGATGTACTTGCAGTGACAATTCTTTTGGAGACAACTGCCAAACCGTTCGAGATTTCTGTTCGATTAGTAATAATTGTCAGGGGAATCCTTGTATAAGCAGCACCGACAACAACCAAGGGAAATGTTTTTGTGAAGCCCCGTTATTTGAAAACGGTGAGTATTTACATTACGAGATATGGTCGAATTTTAAACAGCAACTCCTGTCATGCCATCATTGTTACAGGTGTTATTTTAAAAAAAAAGGAAACTGGTAGACACGAATGGTTTACATAAAAGCATATGATGAAAAGGCCTAGTGTTACACAAGAGGAACAATACAATATTGTGACAAAATATGAAATATGTTCATGTGAGAAATATTTATCTCATTTCGCAAATAGATGGCGATTTCTCCTGCAACAAGACCAAAGAACCCTGTGATGACCAACAATGTGAGAACGGTGGTACTTGTACCAACAGTAATGGCGGTTTATCGGCTACGTGTACATGTGTTGCTGGATGGACCGGAAGCTTGTGTCAACATAACATAGACGACTGTACAGCTGATGCGTGTAAAAATGGAGGCACTTGTAACGACAATGTGATGGGTTTTAACTGCACATGTGCTGCTGGTTACAATGGTAAGTTGATGAATGTATAATCTTTATTAATGTCTCATCCATATACATACACATTTCTATACATATAAAAACATATACATAGTCTAAGAACGTTAAAATATATGCATATGGCCATTCAATTTTGAATTATAAGAAACATTTATTAACATAAAACATACATTACACATAAATGATAATTACAACGTAAAATCAAGATTGAGTTACTCATACATTTATAAAGCAAGGATAAACTCAATTTTAGATGAAAAAGAAATAAATGTAATTGATCCAGATGGTGACAATTACAAAAGGTGTTGGCGGGTGTGTGTATGTGTGTATTTAAAGGCACATGTAAGGGTATGAGTACTAATGAATTTCTGAAAAAATAAAATGGAGTTTTTTTAATAATGTTTATAAGAGTCATGAAAATTAATGTATGAATGCTGTGAGAACCTAGTTAATTAATACCTTTAAAATAAGTTACATTGTGCTTGAAATATAGTTGTCTCCGATGCAATCATGTTTATCAATAATCTGTCAGTTTGCATTTTTAAAATAACGCGTTTGATGAGTCGATTCTAAAGTTATCAGAGTCAATTGTGAAAAATCAGTCAATCTGAATTATTCAACTGGCTCATCTGGATTACGTCTCACTGGTTATCACGTTTAAGATATGTTGATGTTTTATTTTTTTGTGATAACTATATAAACCTGAACAATATTTTACAAAAAGTTATAGTTTGATATAACATTAGTCTCCTTTCGTGATCTGTTGTTTGGTGTGTTCGCCGAGCGAACTGGTTTATAAGGAAGGACGTTTGATTGTTTTGTTGGTTTTTATTGATTCAGGCCACATGCTTAATTTGTTCAGTTAATTAGCACAGATAGTGTTTGATACAACGTCTGTTCTTACTGTGCTAAATCATATCAAGAAGAGATAGTCCATAAACGTACAGAGTGCTCTAATACAGAGCCTTAGACTTGAAATTGCAACTGACTTCAAAGCATGGCCTTAGTTTTGGTCATGAACTGTACGATCAAGATTCATCTTTGTTTAAGATTCGTATTTTCGGTACTCCAACTGCCCCGATATCAGAAGAAAATTAAAGCATTCAACTTTTACAGCTTACGTTCGGTCACATTTATCTCTGTCTGCAAATGTATGATACACCATTTTATCCTGTCACTAGTGTCATTTTGGATCCGATAACTAGGTGCCGTATAACATTTGTGATATCCGGCACTAACCATATAACACATGCACGTGTCAAATCATGACGTCATAAGAACGCCATGACGTCATGTTTACATCATTTTCTACTCATTTTTTCCTTTTTCTCGTGTTTTATTTACATATTTTTTGTTTGAAAGAATACATGAAGGTAACCGGATAAATAGAATAGATGGTTGGTATCTTTGAATGGGAAATGTTATCGGACTCGGCTTCGGATTATCATCCGTTCCGCCTTCGACTCACCGGATAATATTCCTAAGCCTTGCCCGATAACATTTCCGATTCACGACACCAACCATCTATTCTCTATAAGTAAGATTATACAAAGGGAGTGCATATGACAAGAAACTTTGTAAGTTTACGTCTAAGTATTCGTATTCGTATTTGTATTCGTATTCGTTAGTAGTCTTCTGTACGACCTGTGCAATAATCCTTGATGTTGCTTATATGGTGATACACGATGCTACACACATGGTTGCTTTGTAAATATAAGATTGTATGTTTCTTTTTATCTATATATTTGCCCATGTTCACAGTTCTTACATATTCTGTTAATTGAACATAAAATTGCAATTTACACCGACTATCTTCTTCAGAAGAGACAATAAATATATTGTTTTGTATCTTATTGTATTGTTTCGAGGCGTACTGATTAAGCATGCCCTTCCATCATGGCAATGTCATTTGCCTATTACATTATTTAAAGTATTTTAAAGCATTTTTATGACCTTAGCCCTTATAGTGCTGTAACCGACTTCATGCTTATGCAAACAGGTTAGATTACAGACCAGAAGCGAAGTAAATTGGTTGCTAGCCTGTGATCTAACCTGTTTACTACTCTGATTTTCTTTCCTCGTCAAAATAAAGCAGATATTTGATGTTTTGGAAAGCAGGCGACACAAACATCTATTTTCAGAAAAATACCCAGCATTTTAAAGGTTAACTTATTTGAAATATGCTTATTACTAATAATAGGTTAGTTTATCCAACACAAGTATTTCAATCACTTTATTACCATACAAGAATAACGAACTTTTGTAACGGTTTGGTTATTTAAAATGACCTGTTTATAAGTCATATTAAAAACCATTGTCCTTCGCTAATCTGTCAGACACAATCGATGTGGGGAAACAGAAATGTTTTACCGTTGGTCAGTCGAGAAAGTCCCTTTCATGAACGTCTTAGTTGACCAATATCAGATTTTGAAACAAAACATAGACGATTAGATTGTGTTCCAATTTAAAACACCAAACCCTGCCCTTTTGACCCCGTTGATCATTCCCAAATTATGAGTTGATCGTTAGTAGATTTGGCAAATTATGTCATAAACCAAAAAGGAAATTGTCGTATAGAAGTAGTGAAACGAACCGAGCAAATAACCCTCTCAAACACACAAACACATCCGATCAGTGAAAGAACACTGTCGTACATAGTTATATTGTCTATTTATATACCAGCATGTTCTCTACAACAATGCATAAGGTTCCCTAATTTCCAAAACGCTCAACGAACGTTACAGTAGCTTTGTGGCAATGAAAGCAAGGATACAAAGACATCATTTAGAAGTTTAGAAGTAGCTATTTCGGCAATGAAAACAAGGATACAAAGACATTATTTAGACGTTTAGAAGTAGCTATTGCGGCAATGAAAACAAGGATACAAAGACATTATTTAGAAGTTTAGAAGTAGCTATTGCGGCAATTTAATCAAGGATACAAAGACATTATTTAGACGTTTAGAAGTAGCTATTGCGGCAATATAATCAAGGATACAAAGACATTATTTAGACGTTTAGAAGTAGCTATTGCGGCAATGAAAACAAGGATACAAAGACATTATTTAGAAGTTTAGAAATAGCTATTGCGGCAATGAAAACAAGGATACAAAGACATCATTTAGACGTTTAGAAGTAGCTATTGCGGCAATGAAAACAAGGATACAAAGACATTATTTAGAAGTTTAGAAGTAGCTATTGCGGCAATGAAAACAAGGATACAAAGACATCATTTAGACGTTTAGAAGTAGCTATTGCGGCAATGAAAACAAGGATAAAAAGACATCATTTAGAAGTTTAGAAGAAGCTACTACGTATATAGATACAGCGATAACGATATAAAGACGTTATTTCAATGCTCTTCTTCCAGGTACTGCATGCGAGAATGACATAGACGACTGTATTGACAATGCGTGTGTGAATGGTGTATGTGTTGATGGTATAGACACCTACACGTGTGACTGTGCTTCGGGCTATACCGGGAATATGTGTCAGGTGAGTGTACAAACACAGGAGACTCCAACTCAGACTGTATTAGATGAGTTGGCTTTTTGTTTCTTCACGACAATTAATCTTTACTTTTAATGAAATGTTATTTATTTCAAATCGATTGTGACTGAAGCTAAATGCTAATCAAATTAACCATGACTGCTTCCTGGATACCTGACTAGTACTGCATCTGGTATTTTCATTTCGCTACCAAACGTACGCATTTCAACCACGGTCATGACCGTTAGATAGAGAACTACTACTTTGGGTATAAAGCAAACTGATTTAATGGTTTATTTTATAAAGAAGGGTCTACCATTCCATTCCTGTGTAATCGTCGAAGCAGAAAAGAGCGCCTTGGACCAAGCATTAGAAATGAGTTGACACTCTGATTACCTGATACAAGCATGGTTCGTCAGAGAGCAACCCTGTAACAATTCATTGATATTGTTATCAATAACATAACATAACATAAATTTTATTGTAAATAAAGGCCTCCGGCCCAGAATACACACAATAAATAACATAGCAATCATGTTGAAATAAATTTGTAAAACATACAACATTAATTTACAAACTAATACAAGTGCATTGATTTAGCAGATACTTTTCGCATATTCAATTCGCCGTATAGAACTAGTAGATGTACATGGATATGAATCGACGGCCCGGGGCAAAATGACTCGGTCCAGTCATGCACAAACTCATCGAAACTCATCGAAATATATATGGAAGAGAGTGAATGAAATAAAACACGGAGCACTTGAAGGCTCGATGCTCATTTATCCTAACTTTGATGAACGGACAGGATTTCACCATCATTTGGATCGAAAAATAAAAGATGCCCATGTGTTGCTAGTTTGACAAGGAATTCTTAAATCAATTGTTTCAAGCCATACTTGCGCTCATTTACACTTAAATTGTTAAAGTTCTAAAATAATTGAAAATAATTAAAAATTAACTTCAAAGTAATTTCACTTTTACAGAGAAATTTTGTAACCAGGTGATCGCCGATCATTAATCCGAGCGCTCCTTGCTATTTTAGATGTTTCTCGAATGTAAACAATGAAGTTGAATTGGAGGGCACAAATTGTGTAAAAATGGCACTTTGAAAAAAGATAGTGTATGTGTTATATTGTCATGGTCCTGTGGTTTTCCGCTATGTTTCAACATACTGTATCATAGGTATAACTCATATTACCCAGTTTTGCAGTTTTTCTGAGCGCTAATTTGCTTTTAATGTTTGTTGCTCACAGTCAAACCTTTAAGACAGTCGAACTACATGTAAAGAATGGTCCCGAAACGGTGAATATCCAAACGACCGAGATATTTATGTCAATGATATCCCGTGTAATCGTAGATTATTAAAGCCATGTCTTTTGCTTGCTGAAGGCGGAACGTTGCCCGTGAGCTTCGTAGGTAATGGTGCAGTTCCGTTAAACCTAATAACCTTGATTTCAGACTGGGGAAGTATCGTTTAACCTAATAACTTTAATTTTAGACTGGGGAAGTATCGTTAAACCTAATAACCTTGATTTCAGACTGATATAGACGAGTGTTCAAGTGCTCCCTGTCAACATGATGGTACGTGTTCAAATTTGTTAAATGACTACAACTGTACCTGTGAGCAAGGATGGACTGGAAAAAGCTGCCAATCAGAAGTCGACGCATGTGATACTAACACATGTCAGAACGATGGGCAGTGTTTTACTATAGTAGAATCACCTATCTGCAGGTAACCTAGATCTGTATAGTCTTACACGTGTTTTACTTTGTTTCTCATTAATGGGATTTTGATTGGCTTACAAGAATAAATAATGTTAGTTGTTGACAAATACAATACGATAAAAAGCCAATACAATAGAATATGTACGTACATGTGGGTATGATAATTTTTCTTCAGATCACCGAGAGAAATTCGTAAATTGCAAAAAAAGAAACGATGAATATTTATGTTTTGGAGAAACTCATGTGTACTATAGATATTTTACTAATCTTACTGTTAAGACTGAAGCATAGTGTTAAAAACAATTCCAAAAGCATTCGTTGTTTTTGATATGGTCTCTAAATGGTTGAAGGACTATGGTAATGCAAGATTAAAATTTGCTTAAATGGAAAAACTCCCACTCTTTTACACAGAGGTTAACATTCTTGTAATAATATAATCTTTATTCTATTATATTCTAAGAAATGTAATCGTAAAATAAAGTGTTCAATCGTTAAATGAAGTGTTTTCACATAAATTTCTTGAAGTCATTGTAAAGTCACAGTTTCTTCTATCGATGAAATCTTTCTTTCATTTCCCAACTAGAAGATGTCATTCATGTCATTACGAATGTTGAGCCGTTTTTGACAGTATAAAAGATAGACAATGGTATCCAATGTTCTCATAACTATTATTCTGGTATTGTATTTTTGTACTTTTACTGCATTAGGTTCTTTAAAAGCAACTGATAATATATAATCGATCAAAATATGAAACGATAAAAATAGATCATGTTACATTGGCTTTATTAAACCTCGGTGACAGTATAGGCTGAGTTGTATCCAGAATTCTAGACCCAATAATTTCAAATCGGGCCCACTTTCCGGATGAGCTATCGACATTTGGCTTGATTGTAATAATGGTATCATCAAGTATTTTACTGACAAGTGTCCGTTGGTGAGAAACATTAAGCTGTATCAAGTAATTTTCTGACACTTGTTCGTTGGTGAGAAAATATTAAGTTGAATCAAGTAATTTCCTGAAAATTATTCATTGGTGAGAAATTATTTAGTTGTTTCAAGCTGATTACCAACGATTATTCTTTGGCGAAAAAACATCGAGTTGTATAACTTGATCTAATATATGTTTCTACGTGAAATGTCAACTGTTCGTTGGTGAGAAAATATTAAGTTGAATCAAGTAATTTACTGACACTTGTTTGTTGGTGAGAAAACATAAAGTTGAATCAAGGAATTTACTGGCACTTGTTCGTTGGAGAGAAAACATTAAGTTGAATCAAGGAATTTACTGACACTCGTTTGTTGGTGAAAAAATATTAAGTTAAATCAATTAATTTGCCTACAATTGTTCGTTGACGAGAAATTATTAAGTTGTTTCAAGAAAATTACTAACAACTATTCTTTGGCGAAAAAACATCGAGTTTTATAAATTGATCTAATATATGTTTTTATGCAAAATATCAACTGTTCGTTGGTGAGGAAATATTAAGCGGTATTAAGTATTTTAATGACATTTGTTCGTTGGTGAGAAAACATATAGCTTATCAAGTGATTTGCTAATAAGTTTCTGTCGGTGAGAAAGCCGACATTCGGCTTGATTATACTAATGGTACCATATCTTTCAACAGATGCCAAGGGGGTACGCAAGGAGCTGTATGCGAAAACCCCTCAGATATTTGCGATGTACTCTCTGACGCTGATCTCTGTCAAAACAACGGAGTGTGTCAAAACAAAGATGGGACTGCTGTTTGCATTTGTGAAACCGGTAGGATAGCATTCCTTTTTATCGATACTATATTGGTTTTCTGATCTTAACATAAATTCTAATATAAAGAATATCACGATCTAGATCGAGATATGTCAGATGGCCTGAATTTTCTGACAGAAAAACAAATGTGAGGTAGAATAACGGCATTACCAGTAAAAATGTTTTAATCGATTAATGAAAATCGAGAAAGAACACATAAATTTCTTGTAGATCATAAATTGTTTTATTTACTGTACTATGAAATGTTATATACACTGATTGAATGGGGATACAATAAGGTCATAATGTTAAATGAAAATCATAAAAAAGCCTTGCTTGTGGTTATTGAAACAAATGTTCACATACATGAGTTATTTCCCTTACGGAAAGGTAATAAACTGTAGCGAATTTGTCTTTAGTTAAAATCAAGAACTTAAAAAATAAGAAATAAACCTCGACAAAACAAACGGATCCGGTTGTTACGGATCTATTAATCATTATCCGAATGGGTCATTCATTATAAGCATTATAAGGTGTATGTTAAGGGTTTGTTTTAGGGTATCAAATGTAAGACGTACTTTAACATCATTGATACCAACAATTTTAAACTTTTCTAACAGTTCTTTTGTCTCCATTTGTTCATAAAGAAATGACAATTTACCGATACACTGCGTTATAAATGAAACAAAGAAGTATGTCACACGTTTGTAAATGGAATAACATGCATTTCGTTTCCTAAGAATCCTAAGAATAGTGTGTGCCGCCCATGTTTTTTAAGGAGCCGAACGTGCTTATATATTTTGAAAAAAGTTTCCATTTCTAGCTCAAAAATAATTCATAGTATCATTGTTTTCAATAACAAGAACTTTTTGTTGAACTACCATTTTTAAAGCGTCTATTTCTAGCTCAAAACATAATTGATAGTATTTTTGTTTTTAATATCAAATACTTTTTGTTGAACTACCATTTTTTTAAGTGTTCCATTTCTAGCTCAAAAATAAGTCATAGTATCATTGTTTTCAATAACAAGAACCTTTTGTGGAACTACCATTTTTAAGATGTTCCATTTCTAGCTCAAAAATAAGTCATAGTATCATTGTTTTCAATAACAAGAACTTTTTGTTGAACTACCATTTTTAAAGTGTTCCATTTCTAGCTCAAAAATAAGTCATAGTATCATTGTTTTCAATAACAAGTACTTTTTGTTGAACTACCATTTTTAAAATGTTCCATTTCTAGCTCAAAAATAAGTCATAGTATCATTGTTTTCAATAACAAAAACTTTTTGTTGAACTACCATTTTTAAAGCGTCTATTTCTAGCTCAAAACATAATTGATAGTATCTTTGTTTTTGATATCAAATACTTTTTGCTGAACTACCATTTTTTAAATGTTCCATTTCTAGCTCAAAAATAAGCCATAGTATCATTGTTTTCAATAACAAGTACTTTTTGTTGAACTACCATTTTTAAAATGTTCCATTTCTAGCTCAAAAATAAGTCATATTATCATTGTTTTCAATAACAAGAACTTTTTGTTGAACTACCATTTTTAAAATGTTCCATTTCTAGCTCAAAAATAAGTCATAGTATCATTGTTTTCAATAACAAGAACTTTTTGTTGAACTACCATTTTTAAAGCGTCTATTTCTAGCTCAAAACATAATTGATAGTATCTTTGTTTTTAATATCAAATACTTTTTGTTGAACTACCATTTTTTTAAGTGTTCCATTTCTAGCTCAAAAATAAGTCATAGTATCATTGTTTTCAATAACAAGTACTTTATGTTGAACTACCATTTTTGAAATGTTCCATTTCTAGCTCAAAAATAAGTCATAGTATCATTGTTTTCAATAACAAGAACCTTTTGTTGAACTACCATTTTTAAAATGTTCCATTTCTAGTTAAAAAATATGTCATTGTATCATTGTTTTCAATAACAAGAACTTTTTGTTGAACTACCACTTTTAAAGCGTCCATTTCTAGCTCAAAAATAAGTCATAGTATCATTGTTTTCAATAACAAGAACCTTTTGTTGAACTACCATTTTTAAAATGTTCCATTTCTAGTTAAAAAATATGTCATTGTATCATTGTTTTCAATAACAAGAACTTTTTGTTGAACTACCACTTTTAAAGCGTCCATTTCTAGCTCAAAAATAAGTCATAGTATCATTGTTTTCAATAACAAGAACTTTTTGTTGAACTACCATTTTTAAAATGTTCCATTTCTAGTTAAAAAATATGTCATTGTATCATTGTTTTCAATAACAAGAACTTTTTGTTGAACTACCACTTTTAAAGCGTCCATTTCTAGCTCAAAAATAATTCATAGTATCATTGTTTTCAATAACAAGAACTTTTTGTTGAACTACCATTTTTAAAGTGTTCCATTCTTTACTTCTCTGGAAAGGCTATTCTATTTCATCCTTATTTCCATTTCAATAGAATACAACATCAACAGATGCTTCTTTACGGATGCACAAGTAGATACATCAGGTGGAAACGGGTTCTTTGATACTTTCACACCTGCTACATCAGAAACTATTTGCAAAGACCGTTGCCTTCAGCTAAAAGAGTGTGATGGTGTGACGTATGGGAATAATTTCTGCTTCTTCTATAAGCTTTCAAATTTGTCTGTCAAAAATGAGGAGGGAACTGTCTATTTCAACAGAATCTGCCCAACAGGTAAATCTAAAGTGTTTCTCAGCCAATTTGATGAGGACCTTTGTGGCCTAGCGCTTAGCGTAAGTTCACTTTGAAATCACATGCTATCTCTGGTTGGAGACGAATCATGGTACCGGCGTTTGGATTTTCACAAGAAGCACTCCACCGACTTATATATATTAAGCCAATAGTTCTACATGGCTTGACCAGCCCTTAAAGAATGTTAGATTGTGTGTTCTATCTCCATCAATATCACGCATCGTAACGTAACTAAATTATTGTCGACGATTTGAGAAACCAATATACATTTACATACACATATAACCAATCAGACCAATGAGCTGCCTGTCAGACTAAATGTTTAATCTAAGTGGTGTATTGGTGCTGTGATGTGTGCATAGAACATATTTATCTATTCGTCGGACACTTTGCCATGATAAAGTGAGAGGGGGTGAAAATTATGTCAATCTGAGATAATTTCAAATTACAAATACTGATCCGTATGGCAATTACAAATCCATCTAATGTCAAAGGCGTCTGGCGTCTCTGTGATTCAGTGACTCATACTTCAAATTAAATCAAATTGTTTGATATAGTTCCGAAAGCGGTCTGTTCCGTAAGCGACATAATTGCAGTTTAACCCAACTCCTAAACAATAAGGATATTTGACCAGTTTGTTTAAGACGACTTTGGAAACATTGTGGGAAAAGGCGAAATTGCTATTAAAGCGCAATTTCTCCTTTTCCCATAATGTGTTCTTCCCCTTCGTAGGACTAATTTTTCAATTTCAACATATTTTGAATTGTCGTCTGCAATCTATTTCAATTTTGGACACTCGAAAACTTAGTGTTCGATAAAGGGTTAAATGCGGTGGTCATTACACCAAGCCATATGCTTTTGACGCCAACAATATTTAAAGTTATTTTTCTCAAGACATTCACAGTTTCCCCTTCATTTACATGAAGTGTTTTACGACAAGCAAATCTTGTCGCATTATCATCATTAAAAGAAACAGTCGCTATTAGAATAATGCAGGGTAGACCTAGCAATGCTCTTCTTAAAGAAATGACCCGCTACTGGTTGGTCTATTTGGGTTAAGAAATAAGATTGTTTTGAATACTTTTGAATAGTGATTGTTCATAGATTAGAAAGTTAAAAAGTCAAAACAAAATGTCTTTGAAACCGTACAGATTGTTTAGTGTTGTTTGAAATACAATCAGAAGTAGCATGCTAAATTCAGGAAGCGTCAGTTTATATGCGATATCATGCAAGCAAGATCACGCTTTTGAATCAAAATACATGTTTACTCACTGTGTACATACTTTAAAGAATTAAAAAATGACTCAAGTTATCTTCCAATGTATATTCTCCTGCACGAATCATACAACAGTACAGCCGTTGTGTTGTTTTTAAGAATTTAATGTGTGACTTCCAAATTGACTCACATCTGTGAACAAGCACCTTGAAGGGAACAATTTAGTGGTTTCTTCAATAGTTGATTGTGTAACGAACCGAGCAAATGAACCTCTCAAAGACACAAACGCATCCGATCAGTGAAAAACACTGTCGTACGCTGAGCGGTTGTGTTGTCTATATATGTACCAGCATGTTCTCTTAAACAATGCATTAGGTTACTAATGTGCATAAACGTTCAACGAACGTTTCAATTGTAAAGGCAAGCAGATGGAATATATGGTATGGATAATCCTCCTTTTTGCTTTGTTGTTGAATATTTTACGACGATATAGCGGACTTCTTTGGAGATTAGTAACTGAACATAGTCAAACAATGTGACTTCTCACGTTTGATAAAAGAAGCAAATAGAGTAAGTTCTTCTATTAGAACACCCCTTAAATGTTTGAAATAAACTTTGAAGTTCTTACTCTAATAAATTTTCCCCAAGTTTTACCAATTTCATTTTTATTCTTTTAACCAGATTATTCTGGGGCTTCATGTGAGTGTATTAAAGACTGGTGCTCAAACGAGACTCTCTGTCAAAATGGTGGCACATGTCGGGCTACTAGTCCTAAAGGATATACCTGTGATTGTCGAGAAGGTGAGTAACAGCAAAGACGTAATCAATAGAGGATACTCGTCTCCATTCGATTGATATAATGCGAATGCGAGTGTTTATCAGATTTTGATCTATCAAAAGTATTCGTGTCATAAAGGTTTTCGAGAATGTGTCCAAAGATATCTTTTTTTAACTGCTTCATAGTTAATACATTCTTGTCGTTCAAATCGCTTTGGGTTTGAATTCATTGACTGCTATCTATATCTAAAATGTACAATTTTGCCAAAAGGGATCTAAATATGCTTACATTAACTTACAGATATGAGGCGATTGTGTGTGCTCTTAATACAAACGATTGGTCGATTCTTTCATAAACCATGTACCATTCGCTTAATATAGAAGAATAACACGAATGTTCTATGAATATTTAACCAAGACACCCCCTATATTCTTTCCGCTTTGATAAATGGACATAGATGGTAATAACAGCACTTATATGTCCAAGAATCTTCTTTTTTCCTACCAATGCATCGATTGTCAATAGCCATCATTATGATGTTGATGTTGAAAAAGGCTTGATATACTACTAATGAAAATAGTAAGACTTTTGAGTTTTCTCAATTGCGAACAAGCAATTTTAGTTACACCATTATTGCAATTACACCAACTATATGGACTATATGACATACCTGCTATTGACCTTACAGGTTACGACGGAGTCCATTGTGAAAATGCCCCTGACCCCTGCGAATCGTCACCGTGTGGAACAGAATCAACCTCAGGAGCCAAATGCATTTCAACTGTCGACGAGTACTATTGTCAGTGCCCTAATGGGCGGACCTTCAACGGAAATGATTGCAAAGGTATGACTTAGTCTGTTACGTAACCGCCTCACTCTCTACAGCATAGCAACACTCAATCAGGACAAGATATAACCTCTGCGTTACCGAGACGACTCTTTAACTCAGTGTTTATGTCTTGGAATGTCACCCGGGAGAACCGGGATCGAATCCCCACAGGGGACATAAAATCCTAAGTGGATTTTTCTAGCTATGCTTCGTTGCGGACATTGTTCGTAATAACTCACAACAAGACAATTTTTTTTTTTGTAAATTTCGACTGCTATGGTATCCTTTTATTTGTCCCCGTTCTAGGTGTATAAGGGCCGGGGGTCCATCCACTAATACACCTTACAAAAAAGTCATGATTAAACACATAAAGGAAAAAAAACATAACAAAATATATCTATACATATGTGACAACTAATATGAACAAAGGCATTGCCTCTAGACCGCTCTCTCAACTCATTGTTATGGATTTTGCATGAAACTTCCATACTGAATATGCTTTTCAATCTAAATTCAAAGTACAACTGTGTGGAAATAAAAGAATTAGCTTACTAAGGGGAGCAAATACTCATTTTATCACAGAGCTGTCATCTTTGTCACATTTAGATAGGTCTCAGTAAAAGGGCAAGTCTCCTGGTAGACTTTTTTGATGGACTATGTTCTATATGGGTATTAGTTAACCCTTTCCCAAACAGTAACGACATTTGACGACTTTGTTGCAGACTACTTTAGAAAACATTGTGGGAAAAGGAGAAATTGTTCGTAACGAGCGAGTCTTCCTTTTCCCACAAGGTTTTCTGCTCTTTCCGAATAATATTGTTCAATTTCATCACATTTTGAAATATCGTCTGCAAACTCTGTCAATTTGTTGTTTGGGAAAGGTTAAAGCTTGCTTGGGCTGAGTATGAGGGCCTTTCATCAATAATGAGTCATTCATCATGTAAGGACAAACTACTCATGCAATGACAGAACCACCAAACTATAATTTTTGAACCACAAGTCTGTTTCTGCTTGAAATCATAGAATTTTCTTCACAAAATCATGTGTTGTAGGTACTGGTTTAAATCATCATGAGAAAAAAAAAACATGTCATTTAATGATGAAGAAGGGTCAGTTGGATTAATAGTTTCAGATGATGTTCAACAACATACTCATCTACATGCTTTGGGACTTACCAAATTACATCAAATAGAAAGCCAATCAGGTCTTTGTTTGAATGGTTCTTTATTGTTCAATATAGATAAGAAAATCCCAGAGATTGCTTTGCTGATCTACAAAAGGTCATTCAATAACAACAAAAAGCTTTGTTGTAGCCAAAAGGTATTTCGTTTAACTTTAAAATAAAAAAAATCCTTAATTTTTCATATTAATATTTCATAAACCTTTGTTAACACATGAAACACTGCTTTTTTATATGTTTTTATCTATTAAAGAACTTAAAAAAAGTTCTGTATGCAATAAATGATTAATGAAATGAAGTTAAAAGACATAAGTGATAATCAGCAGACAGCATTAGTTAATGTATTCTAATTCCTTGCTTTAACAATTTGGTTGAAAAAACAAAGTCACAGCTTAGTTTTGGCACATTAGCTTCATTCTTGACATCAACAGTTCCCTGACCTTCAATGTTTGAATAGAAAAACACTTCTGAGAGTTGGAAAAATATGACAGAAACATTTGTGTTCAACTTCTTCAAATAAAAGAAATAACAAATACTCTATGATATACAAAGTAGCCATTTTCTTTTACAAAATGTTTCAAATTTAAAGCAATAACAGGTATTAATTAGTTTCTTTTTCAAATGAATTAAAGCAATTGTGACAAGGAAAATGTTCTCTCTGAGCCTGTTTCCCCTTGTCATAATAAGTTTCAAAATTTTGTGGTAAATCAAAGGAGAAATAATAATTCAACATTGATGTATGCAAATTAAACTCTCATCTTTTTTCCCTTCATAGTCATGCAATAATTAGAAAAGAAATTCAAGTAATGACTCAAGTTACTGTCTTCCTCTGGTCTGCTGCAGGCTTACAAAGCAGTTTTAACATAATATGATAATGCTTTTTGTCTCAATAATTTGATTGAGTTGTGTTTTTTTTAAGGCTTCTTGAAAGAAAGAAAAGATGAGACATGTGACAGTGTTGTCATTATAGAATATTTCATAGCCCTTCTCAATTTTTCTATATTATTGTCCTTTGATGTCCATAACATATGATATATCATTGTTAATGTTATTTTTTCTTCATGAAATAAGTCTTTTGAAAAGAAAACTAAACTTTAAGACTATTCACTGATCAAACATGAAGATTTAAGGTATCTCCTTGTAAATCTTCATCTGTTTTTTTTATTATATCCACATCACTGAATGTTCTGTTGCTGTTACACCTTCCTTACCCTGCCAGTTAGTCATCAGATTTGGCTGTTAAAAGAGAAAAATAAAAAATTTAAATCTTTTGGCAATACTGGCCACATTAAACTGACTTACAATTTTTAATTGGTAACAATGGAAATAATTCATTCCTGATGGTAATCAATTGAAGCAGTTTACTGACAGAATAAAAAAAGAGCTGATTGGTGATAAAAAAAAAAATCTATAGTCCAACCTGTCTTGACTTATTTTGGTTTCATTCTCATTCTAACCAAGGTTTTTGAAAAAGAAAAGAGAAAGAGTTATTTACAAATTGTGAGCAACACCAAATTCATCAACATTTCTGGGTCATACAAAAATGTTCAAATTAAAGAAAAAAAACAAACTTCCACATTAAAGAGAATTGCTTCTTTGCTATATTACATTAATAAGTTACCTTCAATCTTTATGACAATTATGTTTGTTTATTCAAAGGGGAGAGAAAGAATATACATGTTTAGACATATACTTACTTGTATTATAAAACAGAATCAATGTTTATGCAGGTCTGCATCTTTTCTTTAGAATTGACATATTTCCAACCATCATACATTCTGTAATATAAAGAAAAAACAACTCAGGGATCTATTACCATAAACCTTTAGGACAAAATTCTCACTTGCAAGAACAATTCAATGTTTTGGAATTATATCATCACTGGACGAAACGAATAAAATACTGCCATATAAGGTGACATACATAACCAAATACTTAAAACATAGGCGTAGGAGCGTTTTCAATATTGGGGGGGGGGCAACTTCAGATGAGGGCCCGTCTAAGAATAAATGTTCCTAAACTTTTTTATGGCTATTCATGCATTTACAAATTCAATAACATTATAAGAATAACAAGAAAGCGTATGAAAATGTGTATCTTAAATAAAATAAAAAAATAATAATAAAAGGATATGCCAGGTCTCGATCTCACGCGGAAATCAAATGCATTGATCTAAACAAAAGGTGCAACGGCCAGACTGTCACAGCCACGCATTCAACTCGTTTTAGATTAATTTGCAAGCATTAGGTAACAATTGAAGACAATATGGAGTCTGACCCCTTTAGGTAACAATTGAAGACAATATTGAGTCCGACTCCTTAGAACACGTTTTACACCACTGTTTTCGTCAATCTAGACTTCCCGGGTATTTCAGTGAGCTGAGTTTTCATTGGCTAAACCAGATGTGTTTAGATTGCCATTTGCAATGATGACATCAAAAAGATTTTTGTTATAATGCGTAACAAAAGGCGAATTGGTGTAAGATAAAGCACAAAAAAACACATTTATTCTGCTGTTAAATTTCTTTCATTTTCTTTTCAAATATCTTCATTTGCCATTGTGAATATGGGGGGGGGGGGCAAAGTATACTCTGCCCCCCCCCGTGTGGATATTGGGGGGCCTGGCCCCCCAGCTCCTACGCCTATGTAAAAGGGTATTTCACTTTTGGAAAAGGAAATTCATGCTGTTATTGTTACTTAAAATATCGCCCCATAATTGAATTATTGAATTGCTATTGAATTGTCAAGAAGGTACCTTGTACTCAATTTAAAAGCTCCAACAATAACAAATAATCCATATCAGCAACTGACGAGTTGATATCGTTGCTTTATTGGTCAGCATAATAATGTATTCCGTCTACAACACGATGTGTACCTAATGCTTTCCATACACACCGCAAAAATGTCATAGACCGTCTACATAAACATTAGATTATGCCTAACTGCAGGGTGTAATCACCGAATCGATAGGTAAACACTTATTTCACCGGGCAACACACATTTTTAAGCCAAGTACTGCAGGGAGCATGTACTGTAATACTAAAAAATGAATGCTGTAGTTCTACTTAAAAGGAAGAAGTTTTTTTCAGATGGATGTTTGTTTAGAGGAAGCATCTTCAGCGAGGCGTGACGAGGGCTCGCCTTCACGATTTTTCTACGACGAATTTTGTTGAAAATGGTCTATTTAGATATACTGTTTTATAACGAAATGAAAGAGTACAAAAAGTTCTCTTACCTACAACCGGCGATTCGTTTTCCTTTCAAGGAGTTGAACACTGTGTCCAATTTAAAGTTTGAAGCGGTGGCGCCGATCCTGTTGTTCGTGTTTTGTTTTTCGATAGAATGGTTTATGGTTCATTCATGATTGGCGGAAATAAACTCAATGAGCGGCAATGAATTTATGTAAAACCAGTCCATTCCATAAAGGCGGAAACACCCGAAGCAAACCCGAGTTTTCTCTTTACAAGGAATGGTTCACTATTGGTAGATATATTGGTAGATAAAGGTAATGCTTGAAAATAAATTTAGATAGAACCAGTCCATTCCGTAAAGCCGGAAACACCCGAAGCAAACCCGAGTTTTCTCCTTTAGGTAAACCGGAAGCCACCTGTTTTTTTGCTAATGGTATAACCGGTGTTAACATAACTTGTTACTCGTACGTATGTTACCGTTATCCGCTCTCCGAGCGCTTCGCGCTCTGAGAGAGCGGTATTACTTGTCAATCTATTAATGAATTTCGACCTCCTGGGATTTTTGTGTGAGGTTTTAAGAAGGAAAAAAGGTAAGAAATAAAAAGGAAAAAAAAGGAATTTTATTAAGGGCCGCTGTGGTCGATTTAGGCATATCACTTAATATATACAAACAAATGCTACCCTAAAACAATAGATAATCTGGCAATCGCATGTAAAAAGATATACCTTGTATTGATTGTCTTCGATAAGATTAAGTATTTGTTGTTAAACTTAAAAATGTCCATTGTCCTTTTTGGGATACGTAAGCATGGTCTACGGCTCAAGCCCTTATGGACAGTTGAGTATGGGGTGTCTTCCTCCATCATTAAGAGTCGGGCATCGTTACCTAACTGAAATAATGTTGATGTGATGTAAATCCAAAACAAAAAACGTATAGTTGAACTGCAAGAGATGTCAGGGCCAATAATATGGATAGCTTAATGTCATTGAAACTGCTTATAGAAGTTGTAATGAGAAACGAAGCGTTTAATCGCTTGAACTCTGTTGCTAAATACATCCATTTGTTACGAACCGATCAAATGAACCTCTCAAAGACACAAACACATCCGATCAGTGAAAAACACTGTCGTACACTGAGCGGTTGTGTTGTCTATTTACATACCAGCATGTTCTCTACAACAATGTATTAGGTTCCCTATTTTGCATATACATTCAACGAACGTTACACATTGATTAAATAGATCCCGGTATTTGTGTGCAGAACTACCACGTGCGAGTTTGCGAGGCGCTTGTTGACTTATTCGGAAGATAATTTATGTACTTTCGATCGTTGAATCTCTCTTTTTCTTTTCAAAGTCATTTAGTATTCATTGGTTTTCATATTTTATTTCCTTGTTCAGATCCTGGTGCAGATTTCAACCTTCTGGTTGACAACCTAGATGGAAGAATGAAAACAGGTCTGAATTCCCCGTTCAGACTAGAGTCCAATGCCGTTTCTATTATGATGCGTGTACGAATTTACGCCTATGAGGACGGTGCTGAAATTTTCGAGTTGTTTAGGTAAGGTTTGAGATCTGTGGTAAAGGTGGAGAGGTCTTGACACATAATAGATGGATATCTCTTTCGATGACGCATGTACTGCTCTGTTAAGAACTAATTATGGATTGTTTTTGTACGGATACATGTGAGCTTAGTTGACAAAATCGGTTACTTCACGTCGATCGTGTAGGAGAGCGCTAGACTGACGAAGAATCGAAAAGAAAGATGTAAAATGTTTTGGAATGCACTGAAAATGTACAGATTGTTTTACATCGATGTGTTTTCACTGAAAGTCATGAGAAAAGACTTCACCGGTAGTGTATATCTATCAGTCCAAACCAATGATAAGTTCATACAAAATCTCTTATTAATCCCATTACTTACAACATCCGCCGTTGACATTATGTGTGTCCGCATGAGGTTAGCGTTTGGAGGAACATAGGAAAGCAGAAATGCGGATTCTAATCAACAAGACCTTCTCGAGAGGTCGTGACATATTTTTCATAGGTGTGTCATTTAATACCGCATGAACTGTCCTTTTGCTTTGTTATGTAGATCTGTATCTTTTTCATTATGTATACAATCATGTGTGTGTGAAGGTTAAGTCGGTCCTTCTCCACGCCGTTTATTTCTTTATTTGTGTAAACGTTAAAAGGACTATGTCACACAATGAGATTTTGAATCCTTAAATAGAAATGTTCTACAATGGAAGGTCCGTAATAATCAAAATATTCGTGTCTGTGGTGTTAAATGTCGTATATAATTACCATTCATGAAATTATAACTCTTGGATTGTGCATGTAGGGTTCATAATAATATTCTTACATATCGATGATGACGAAAACGATATTCTTTTTGAATATTCAACTTATATGCCTGAACCATTCGGCTAGCATCGGATATTATCGCGAACAGTCACATGGCAGCCACGTGGAGTCAAACAGTGGGTCTCACTTTGTTCTATACTTGGTAACTGCTATACGCTTACTAAATGCTTTACTCGACATTTGGGTATGGCTACACTAAAAACTTGAAAATTAATGTGTGCCTATTGTAGACCAATACCATTTAAGATAAGCTGTACTTTATCGATAAAATGGCAACATAATTTTCTTCAGTAACAAAAAACTAGATTATTGATAGGTTTCAAACCCCATTCGATAAAAAAATATATTGCAAAACAGATCAAACATTTTTTTTTTCGAAATAAATCTAGGATAAAAGGTGGTATTGTAGAAACCATTGTCACATGGGTTTTTGCAAAATTGATTGTCCTCTTAACGTGACGCTAATTAGGTATGCGAGAGAGAAATCCTGTGTTTATTTATAGACCGTCTAACCAATTGAAGCGGTGGCAGACGGGATTTCACCAATTTAGACGTACAGAAATTGAAAACAACCTTTGTTTTAGATGAAATTATTTTTATTATCAAATTCAAATTATTGTTTACTCCCAGAAAACAAAAAACCCTGATCTATTACCTTAATTATAATTATATCAACAGATTGGTACCCATCTTTCTCTGAAATTATGTTTAAAACAATATTCGCATTTCAGTTTAACTAGTAAAGGCTGGTGTTTTCTAAATTCAAATTTACCCGGTTTGAATTTCGAATCATATATTTCTTTAAATAGCGATCTTTTGAATACCGATTCTCTAATACATTTATATGGATACTTGTGAACTCATTAAGCCACACATTACAGTGATTTTTAAAAAATTCTTTAAGCCTTTATTTATTTCGTATCAGTCCACGCTAAGTCCAGTTTAAATGGAAATATTTCATAACTCCATTTATCAATATAGCTGCTGATGTCAGTGTGGTTGTCGGCATAAAACAAGCACTTTTGCAAATTCTGACAAATACAACTTTCTCGATTAAACTTAATTATGAAAAACGCGGATTTTTTCCTCTATATTGCATTTCCCGAACACACCTTTATTAATGAATGATTCGGTAGATTTTAGTGTGAAAACCAAAAATTTACACATGTTTGTTGTCACATTTAGTCTTTGATTTCTACTACACAACATATGTGGTTCGTACTTATCCTTAAAAAATGGAGCATGACCGCAACGTAAACCATTTATAAAGGTTCATATCGCCTAAGACTCATAAGGAATAAAAGTGGCACTTCGATGTGTGATAAACATAAGGAAGGATAAACCATTTTGGATATAAAAAATATAGTTTTTGCATACAATAAGCATTGATCCATGTATAAAAAAGTCTTAAAGCTACTTGTAGCCGGAACATACAGTCAAACTTGTGTTACGAGGCCAGCCTATGGTCAGAGTAAAGTGGCTGTTTAAGACATGGTGGCTGCTTAACACAAATTGATGTACACTATAAATCTAACAATGGGACTTTTTGTAGTGGTTGTCTAAGGCATGTTGGCTGCTTCAAAGGATGGCTGCTTAACACAAGTTAGACTGTACACTTATTGGACTACAATGTTATTTGTAAAGCAATTGTGTACATCTATTCTTAATAAAACTTGTTGAATGTGTTACCTTTACATATGTTCAAAATGACACCTGTCTTCTTAACAATTCTAAAAGAGCAAATCCTATGGAAACATCGTTCACAATGAGTTTAATACGTGTCAAAATGGCATATCTTTTTTTTACAGTTCTAAAGGACTAAATCCTATAGAAAGATCGTTCATATTAATTTAATACGTGTCAAAATGACATATATTCTTTTTTGTAGTTCTAAAGGACTAGATCCTATGGAAAGATCGTTCACAATGAGTTTAATACGTGTCGAAATGACACATATCTTTTTTACAGCTCTAAAGGAGCAAATCCAATGGAAAGATCGTTCATATTAGTTTAATACGTGTCAAAATGACATATATTCTTTTTTTTACAGTTCTAAAGGACTAAATCCTAAAGAAAGATCGTTCATATTAGTTTAATACGTGTCAAAATGACATATATTCTTTTTTTTACAGTTCTAAAGGACTAAATCCTAAAGAAAGATCGTTCATATTAGTTTAATACGTGTCAAAATGACATATATTCTTTTTTGTAGTTCTAAAGGACTAGATCCTATGGAAAGATCGTTCACAATGAGTTTAATACGTGTCGAAATGACACATATCTTTTTTACAGCTCTAAAGGAGCAAATCCAATGGAAAGATCGTTCACAATGAGTTTGAAACGTGAAGGGAGTGATGCCAAAGTCTCGGTTACAACAGATTCGATGCCAATAACACTACAAATGGAAACCGATGTGTTTGACGGAGACTGGCATCATATCGGGGTCGCTATAGACGAAGCTGGAATGTTATCAAGTACAATTGACGCAAGGACAGTGGCAGAGTCGAAAGATATTGAACAAATGCTGCAGTTTAATGACAAGTAAGATACATGTTTTATGTTCTTTGGTAAATTTCTAAATATCTAGTTGTCCTTCTGTGTGAATGCATACGTGACGGTGTGCCCGTCTTTCTGGTTTATTTTTACTGTATTTGTGTATGCCTGTTCTTCTTGGAATTTTTGTATAGCTACCTCTGTCTGTCTTCCTGTTTTTTCTCTGTATTTGTGACTTCATCACTGTTTTCCTTTTGAATGGCAAACAAACCATGCGTGATGCTCTCATCTATTGCCTGTCTTTCTGTTTTTTCTCTGTATTTGCGACTTCATCACTGTTTTCCTTTTGAATCGCAAACAAACCATGCTCTCATCTATTGCAAGATTACGTCTAAGTGCTTGGTCCCGCGATGGTAAAGTGGTAAAGGTGGAGGACTTGAGGTTTGTCGTCCAATTTGCGATCCCCAGCGGCGCCCCATTTATGCCATGGGAAAGCCACTAGACAATGCTTTCTAACTTTGTACAAGGTTCGACTTCGACATATGATATATTTGCCTTGTTTATGTATCTAATTACACGTTGGAGCAACACTTAATGTAACAAATTTGTTAAACGCCGTAGTTGACATTAAATATCTTTGGAAGATGTGTAGTACTTGGGAGAAAATACATGGCTCGATGGTAGGTACCTGGCTGCCACGTAATCTCTCTAATACTGCTATAACGGTGCAAAGCCCATATCCTACCTTGTTTACTTATACAATTCTGTCTATACCTCAACGGTATCTTTATTTTTGATATTATGTGTAATTGCACAACGTTGGTTGACCTAAATGCTAATATAACCGATGACTTTCCTCTAAATCCCGCAAATGAAAATGTTTTTGAGTTTGACAAACTAAATACACCAATCATCATTTTTTATCACAATGACTTACATGAAATACATTCGACAACTTGATGTTATGGCCATGTCTCGCTCGTCCAAGATTCAATTATTCACAGGTGGTAAGCGGTACGTTGTGATGAGCATCTAACATCTAATTGTATACATTTACAGCGTTTGGCTTAACATTGGGAAAAACGTTATTGCTGAGTACAAAGAAGTGACAGTCTGGAAACAACACCTAGATTCAGGTGCTATTGTACTTGCGTTTGCTGGTGTGTCACCTTCGGTAGAACCTATACAAGGCTGGTGGAACTACAAACTACCAAGGTCAACAGCTTTATTAAGCTCTGATCTGGGGATGGGCCCGGTACCAAGTAAGTTAGTTAGACGAGCTTGGCCTGATAGTTACTTACGGTGGTGGACCTATGACTCGGGGGTTCCGGGTTCGTACCCCACAAGTGTCAGTATTCTCTTGATACTTCGGAGCCCAAGCCTAGTACTGGTGAATCCCAGTGAAGCTGTAATATATAACGAAAATGATATGGGCGTGGCTTTTAATCCAATAAACACAATTGACACTGATTGATTTCCTAACTCAAAGGGTTTTTATAATATAACATATATTAAAATATATTGCATTATAAACATAACATGTTATATAGAAATTTTACAAACATTTTAACAAAGGCATGGATTTACAGAAGAGGTTTTCATTTTAAAGTGTTATCAATTTCTATTTTGCTGAGCATAATATATATATACTTTGACAGATTAAAATGATTTTCTTTGAAGGATTTGATAATAGATTATTAAATTTATGTATATTTGGCCATGTATTATAGTATTTCCTTATAAAATTTAAGGTTTTTAGGAGATTTATATATGCTTAAATTCACCAGCATACTTCATCTTCACCGATAAGCCTTTATGCTAATCAAACCGATCCATGAAGTTACAAAACGTGTCGTTTTTGAAAAAAAAGATAGTTCAACAGAAGTTCTAGTTTATTACCTGAAATATCAAAGTGATTCAGATATACCATTCCAGATTAACAATGGTTAACAGATTAGTTGGTCCCAACAGTATCGTGCTGCATAAACACGTGTGCGTTTTCAGCCAATCTAAGCTATAGATTCTTGTTCTCAGAAGAGAAAATTTGAAAGCCACAATAAGATGTCGTTGAAACAATACAGTTTTGTATTGCTGTTTGATATACAATTTAAAGTATCCATTGAAAGCATAATTCATTCAGAAAGTGTCAACTTATCTAAGTATTTACACTTTATATCCGTCAGATCCCAAAAGCGATGTCACCGCCTTTGGTTTGAAATACATGTTTATCCACTATATACATGTTTTAAAGGATTAAAGAGACGCGATATAATTTTTCTTACAATGACCTTTGTCCAGTGCGTATCCTAAAACAGTACAGCTGTTGTGCAGTAAAGAAATTAATCTTTAACTTCCAGATATCACCACATCTGTTCGTTAAAACATAGTTTATTCATCGAAATATACACAATATACATAAATATCAAGTTATACAACATAGATGAAATGGATAAGAACTGATCAAAAGCTTATTAGGTTCTTTTCCACATCTGCTAACAAGTACCTTTAATGTTCCACTTGAATGACTTCCATTTTGTACTTTCCTTACAGACAACATTATGATGCCACCAGTACTGAAGTTGTGTCCCGAGACAATATCGTAGACCTCAAAACGAATTTAGAAACCATAGAGGGAAACAACCCAAATCTCGACATTCAAAACAACCTCCCATCAGGTGGGTCATTCAAGCAGTTATTCACAGGAAGATAACCCGGTCCACGCTGTCGAAGGCTGGTTTTGATTTTCTTGTCCGTAAATGCCAAAGCCTTTCCCTGGATTTGTCCATATAATTATTGTACTGTAAATTTCAGTAAAATGCACTTGTCCATCAAGGCTTTTGGACAAGCTGTGCAATACGGGTACTTGATTTTACCATCTCGTCGGTCTCTGTTGCAAAGCATAGTTTAGTTTCCATTAAAGAAGTCAAGACGTATTTGAAACATAATCAACGTATAGTGTTCCAATAATGTTTGTCATCTTCTATGAAGTTATAGTTTTAATATTTCATCTGATATTGTTAGTATTTGATAAGTCAGTTATACGCCTGTGCTTCAATTTGTTCATAAGGACCTCCTTTGCTTAGATGTTAGTGTACAGAATTTTAAATTCAAAGAACCCCCCCCCCTCCTCAGGCGCGCTGATCACGTGACCAATGTTTGCGAAAATTTCCGAACAAGATGACCGTGCCACAGGTATATTTTTTTTTCCAGCAGATCACTTTTATTTTCAACTAGTTTATATGCGCAATGTATTTACCAGCAACTTCCGGATTAAATTGTCTAAACATGTCTTACTGTCCATACAGAGCTGCCGTGGGGTTGGAAAGCGGGGATCGTGATTGGACAGAACGAGTATGGTTATGGCGAATGCCGATTTCCGGTCTATATAAAGTGTGAGTACCAAGTTTTTCGTCTCCAATCCTTATATCTTTATATCATGTTGAAAGGTTTATTGAGGTTTGTGCGCTTGTTTGGGAGTACTTACTTTTATCAGAGTTATCTATGTCTCTGCTTTTATGAAGTGCTTACAAGTAACGAATGTAAATTACAATGTTTTGTTTATTTAACCCATTACCAAACAATAACGACATTTTAACTACTTTGTTGCAATTGACTTTGGAAAACATGTTGGGAAGAGCAATTTTCCTTTTCCCACAATGTTTTCTGTCCTAGAGAATTTATTAATTTCATTACACTTTGAAATGTCGTCTGCAAACTTTTTCAATTTGAGACAGCTAATGAACATTAACAAGCATCCAGACTTCGTTCAGAATCCTTTTACATGTCTTTCGTCCCTCTAGAACATTCGATGACATACTGTATTTCTCATTTATTTAACAAATCAAACTCATGCATCCTATAAAAGTACACATATACCAGGTTTTGGCAACTTTCCTCCGTGTTTATAGCAGAAAAAGAATTTTTGCATTTGGAATAAACTCCATTACTACATGGATGCTTGGTTACACATTAGAACATAATTTACGTGTTGCAATATACCTATTAATTCAGCATTTAAGGTGCTTGTTTACAGATGTGAGAAGTTTGAAAGTTAGAAATTAATTTCTTTATAACTGCACAGCACTTGTACTGTTATATGATACGCACTGGTGAATTGTCACTTGAAGCAAAATCCGATCGTTTCTAACTCTTCAAAGTGCTTTTAAAATGAATAAGCATGTTTTTAACCCAAAAGCATAACATCGATTTTGGGATCTACATACAAACTGTACATACTCAGATAAAATTACGCATCCTGAATCATTCCTGCCATCAATAGCTACCTATAATTTGTATGTAAAACAACAATTCCAAAACTGTATCGTTTTAAGGACATTTTATTTTAATTTTCAAATTTTCTCTTCTTTGAACAAGCACCATTAAGCCATTGCTCAGTATAAAAGCAAACAGTTTAAAACAGTAATTAAGTTGATAATTAAGCGATCGATATCTCGATGGATGTGGTGAAAGATTAAATTAATTCGTACTTAGTTAAATCAAGTAGGATGTCTTCATTGATGAGAATATGTATTAATTAGATCTATACCAGTATCTATCCCTTTAATGTTCTTCTAGTTTATACATGTGTGTCATCTTTCGCTCAAAGCAATGGCGGTGACATGAGACCAATATCACGTGACCGTTTATTTCAGATAACGATAAGTGCCCTGTACCGTTTAAACTAAGTGATGACGTCATGTATACACAATGTACCAACGGGGACGGTGTCTGTTCAGTGACTTGTTCGGGCACTTCTGAAGGAGTTTCTGCCTCTCTACCGAGATACACGCCTTGTAGTGGACTTGGGGTTTATGACATTCAGGCCCCCCATGATGACCTATATTTACCCGCATGCAATGGTAAGTGTGCTTCCCTGGTTACCGTTTTACTAAACGATTTGCAATTGTAAGTGTGCTTCCCTGGTTACCGTTTTACTAAACGATTTACAATTGTAAGTGTGCTTCCCTAGTTACCTTTTAACTAAACGATTGACAATTGTAAGTGTGCTTTCCTGGTTACCGATTTACTAAACGATTTACATTGGTAACTGTGCTTCCCTGGTTACCGTTTAATCAAAGGATTTACAATGGTAACTGTGCTTCCCTGTTTACCGTTTTACTCAACGATTTACATTGGTAACTGTGCTTCCCTGGTTACCGTTTAACTAAAGGATTTACAATGGTAACTGTTCTTCCCTGGTTACCGTTTTACTAAATGATTTACAATTATAACTGTCCTTCCTTGGTTACCGTGTTACTAAACGATTTACAATGGAAACTCTGCTTTCCTGGTTACCATTTTAATAAACGATTTACAATTTACATTTATTTTGAGTATCATTTTTAATTAAACCACACTTCTTCCTCTGCTAATTACACAAGTTCATTGTGCAAGACACTTTTCCTATACATTGTTGTGATTTCATTCAAGTTCGGGTTGCAGTAAAGTTTATTGCTTGTGGCTACCATTGATATGTTCCCTTTTTTAAATCATTTTATTGCGAGAAAACAAACAAAAAATTAAAGAAAATTAGATAACAAAGGAAACAAATGATCTAATACCATGTACTGTGGTATTCAGCGCTACACAAGCTACTCTTGAAACTATCTGTTCATAAAATGTTTCTCATTAACGTTAGCATTAACCTTTTCCCAAACAATTACGACATTTGACCACTTTGTTGCAGAAGACTTTAGAAAACATTGTGAGAAAAGGAGGAATTGCTCGTGACGAGCAATTTCTTCTTTTCCCATTTCTCCTTTTCCCACAATGTTTTCTGGCCTATCAGAAGATTATTTTCCAATTTCATCACATTTTGAAATGTCGTCTGCAAACACTTTCAATTTGGGACAGTAAACAATGTGTTGTTTGGGAAAGGGTTAACAGTGTCTGCGGTGTCTAATATAGAGATTAGATGGTTGGTGTCGTGAATCGGAAATAAATCGGTCAAGGCGTTGGAATATTGTCCGGTGAACCGAAGGCAAAACGGATTATAATCATAATCCGGAGACGCGCCCGATAACTTTTCCTATTCAAAGACACACATCATCTATTCTGTTTATCCTGTTACCTTCATGTATTCTTTTAAACAAACAAAATGAAAATAAACACGAGAAAATTGAAAACAAAACCATTGTAGAGAAGGATGTAAATATGACGCAATGTGCAATGGCGTCCCTATGACGTCATGATTCGTCACGTGCATGTGTTACATGGTTAGTGCCGGATATCACAAATGTTATAGGGTACCTAGTTGTCGTTTACAAAATTACACTGATGATAGGATAAATAGAGAAAAGATAGTTGGTGTCGTGAAATGGAGTTGTTATCAGGCAAGGCTACGGAATATTATCCGCTGAGCGGAAGGCGAAACGGATGTCAATCCGAAGCCGAGCCCGATAACCTTTCCTACTCAAAGACACAAACTATCTATTCTATTTATCATGTAACCTTTACGTTTTCTTTTAAACAAACAAAATGAAAATAAAACACGAGAAAAATGGAAACAAAAACAAAGTAGAAAATGATGTAAAAATGACGTCAATGCATTCTTATGACGTCATGATTCGTCACGTACATGTGTTATATGGTTTTTATATGGTTAGTGCCAGAACAATGGCCAACTATTCGTCCTCTTCTTTTCAGCTAAGGCTTCTCCTAAGTACGTTATCACAGCTCGAATGCAGTTTAAATTCCAAATAAATTGCAACCTGCTCGGTACTGATCTCACTACGGAAGTCACCGACCTGATTAAGGACACATTCATTAACTTGGACACAACCAAATGGACAGATATTTGTGATGATGCTGATTGTACAAACATCCAAGTACAAACAGCGAGCTGTAGTGGCGATGCTACCACTCCGGACAGGTTCGACCTAGAGTTCAAAGTTCAACTTGCCAAGTAAGTTAGCCGTATACATGCATTGGGTTCAGAGTACAATCCTTCTGAGCTGCGGACATTGTGATGAAGTACAAAGCAAAGCATGTTTGTTAGTTTTACTTTACATCGATTGTGATAGAAACTATTCGGCATATATATTTTGACTTTCGTTTACCCTGAGAACTTTCAATGAAATTGAAAATGAAACAGTTATTGCTAGATTGATATTTAGTAATAGGCTACATCATGGACAGTTTGGATTTTGACTAAATGAATAAAAAGATGTAAAGCAACTTTAGAATCTAGAAATTAAAAAGGATTTTAGTTTTATTAAGTGACGAGGATTGATTAAATAAGCATTTCAACGTTTGTTACATATATAGTACTTTCTGTGATATGGACGCTTTAACCCTTTTCCAAACAATAACGACATTTGACCGCTTTGTTGCAGACGACTTTAGAAAACATTGTTGTAAAAGGAGAAATTGCTCGTTACGAGCAATTCTCCCTTTTCCCACAATGTTTTCTGCCCTATCAGAATATCATTTTTTCAATTTCATCAGGTTTTGAAATGTCGTCTGCAAACTCTTTTAGTTTCGGACAGAACTTTTTTCTTTGGGAAAGGGTTAAAGCATGTGTATCAGTTGATAAGCTTTCTTAGTAGAAATTCTATTTCCATGGATTATTACATCATAACATCTCTTTACCGTATATTGTGGGTAGTCTTTAGAAGGGTGCCTTCGAGATGATTCCTTTACATACCTTCAAAATAGATGGTTGGTGTCTTGAATCGGAAATGTTATCGGGCAAGGCGTACGAATATTGTCCGGTGAACCGAAGGCGAAAGCGGTTAATAATCCGATGCCGAGCCCGATAACTTTTCCTATTCAAAGACGCCAACCATTTATTCTATTGATCCTGTTACCTTTGTGTATCCTTTTAAATAAACGAAATGAAAATAAAACACAAGAAAAAAGGAGATAAAAAAGTAGAGAATTATGTAACCATGACGTCATGTGTCATGGCGCTCTAATGACGTCATAATTCGTTACGTGCATGTGTTATATGGTTAGTGCCGAGCATCACAAATGTTATACATACGGCACCTAGTTATCGGTCCCAAAATGGCAGTAGTGATATGATCAAATTAATTATATATATAGCTGCTAAGCTATTATATCATTTCTCCTTATTTTTACCTTTCCTTTATAGAATAAATATCTTCCTGTTTCATTTGGCAATAACTGAGGATTCTCGTCAACAACTATTGTTTGGCCTATGCTTATTGTAAAAACCAATGTATTGATAAACTTGTATTCTTGTTTTACCCAGTGATTATCTAACATACACAAATGATGCAAAGGTCGGCGCAGAAGATGCCATACGAATGATAGTGAAGCTTGATGAAGACGTCTCATTAAAGGTAAAACGGATTTATTTTTATAATTCAACGCAAAGGATAGTACTTTAAATAATCGAAAGTGAGTGCAAAGGAAAATGACACCCCTTCCGTCTGTATATTTAACTTCAAAACTATGGAAACATGTATAGAATATTTCGGACTGGTTTAGATTAACACAAGCAGAAATCACAATTGATTTCAAAAAAGTAAAACAAATATTTTGAAGTCAAATGAGCATACTTTCCTTTAGTCACAGTTGCCTATCGAGGGTTCTAACCAAATTCGCGATAGCGAGTGACTGTGTTTTTTTCTCTCAATA
This sequence comes from Cerastoderma edule, assembly GCA_947846245.1. Taxonomy (NCBI): domain Eukaryota; kingdom Metazoa; phylum Mollusca; class Bivalvia; order Cardiida; family Cardiidae; genus Cerastoderma; species Cerastoderma edule. The sequence goes on along the minus strand of OX401406.1, from coordinate 178,985 downwards.
TCAAAACATTAGTTGTTTCTCTTACCTTGTCACAAACCTTGTCCATTTGCTGCATTAAAAAATCGTAGTTTGAAGTTTATCTATGTGTACCTATTATGCTTTGAAATGTATGTATTGCATAAGCCAGCAAAATAGAAAAGCTAAACATGTTCAAAGCAAACCTGAGTCATTCCTTGTGTGCTTACTGTTCAGACCGACACAATAATGTAACTACATGCATCTGCTCTCCCCTTATTCTTATATCGTTCATACCTTTAATAGCATCTGTTGATTTGTTCGTTAGGAAATGTGTTGTGATACACATATGAAGAAATGTCAGACAGAAACAACAAACGTTATTTTGTTTCTGAATTAAATAGTTTCTTCCTTAACCCATTACCAAACAATAATGCCATGTAACCAGTGTGTTGCAGACGACTCTGGAAAACATCGTGGGAAAGAGATAATTTCTCCTTTTTCCACAATGCTTTCTGTCCTATCAGAAGATTCTTTTTCAATTCATCACAATTTGAAATGTCGTCTGCAAACTCGTTCAATTAGGGACAGTCGAAAATCTGCTGTTTGGTAAAGGGTTAAAGATGCTAAAGATGCTTGTTCCTGTTTCATAGTCAATTAAAATTGCACGTAGCTATCGAAATTTCTTTCATGAAGCGTCAATATGATGGGTGGGATATAGCTGATGATAAATACAACAAACGACGCACCTTCGCCTGCCACGGAAAGCTTTAGTGGTCAGATAGTTATGTTTGTTCTTAAGTTAGATCTAACATCTAACCGAACTGGTGAAATCACTGTATCTGATGTTGTTTTCCTCTTCAGAATACTGGCTCTGGACAACTCCTGGCAGACAGCGTTGTGATCAACTGGTCAGAGGAGTGCACAACACCTGGTTCCATTCTGGTGCTTGAACCCAGCACATCTGACACGTCGGTCTTAAACAAAGTATGCGGTGAGTATTCAAAAAACCTGAGGTAGAATGGTTGTGTTGTACTTTTTTTTAGAATTAAATATTTATTTTTAAGCATCTGTTTTCCAATGACATATCAAGTAGATATTTTAACAACGTTGGCAATTGGAGAGCTTTTAACTCAGGGGCGATTACTGGTTACTTGAACTAATTGTTTATTACAGATTATTGAAAATCATATTTCCTATGTTTCATCTGTTGTAAGCATATCGTGTATCGTACAATGAAACATACAGAAACCCTCAGGAAAAAGGCATGCTATCAATATGAGTCGCTAAATGCAGACGGTACATTACCATTTCTTATGGTCAATGTGTACCCAGGTGCATACTCTGTGTACAGGTAGCCAGCTAGTCGTATGTCAAACAAGTATGTAGGCTGCTCGTTTTTTGCCACTTTGTGTAAAACGAGATTACGGTCTGAAAATAATATGCAAAAAAACTGGAACAGTCCAAACGAAAAGACGCTTGTTTCTCGCCAATTTAAAGGTTGCAGATGCATGCTTTGATATATTTAATTTAGTTTGTATTTATCAACACATTGCTCCTTTAAGTGCCGTGCGGTCCTGGGTCGTATTATTCCGAGCCTAGAATGGGAGGCAGATCTCGACAAGGAGAATGTGTGCCGTGTCCAAAGGGACAATATCAAGATCAACTCGGGAAAATGGAGTGTAAGCCGTGTGGTAACGATCCAACGACCGGAAGTCCAAGAACGACCTACCGGATGTTTGCAACGAGCGTCGATCAATGCAAAGGTATGTAACTCTTGGTAAAATGGTGCACTGAACGTTAATGACTGCAAAAGTATGTCTTTTGTTTGCCTCAACGACTAAAACGTCGAACGATGCAAAAGTAGGTAGCTCTTGGCTTTAGTATGACCTTACTCATTTTATATCGATGTGACGGAAGCTTGAAGCTTATTAAATTCACTCTCGGTGACTGCTTCCATTGGAAGCTTTTCTCACAAATGCTATAAGATGGATTGTTGTTTTGAACACTGGCGCCGGATCCCATAATAATTATCTATATCTATAAATAATGTTATTTATAGATATAGATAATTATTATGGGATCCGGCGCCAGTGGTTTTGAACCTACGCAAATTTTTAGCAAAAAAATGTTGATTTAAACGGTTCCCTGTACCCCAGGCTTAGTCCGTCGTTCGTGCTAATGTTACATCGAATTTTGCAGCTATTTGTCCGGTTGGACAATACTACAATGTACGATGTGTATCTAAACCTGGGGCCTGGCCCGAACGTACACCGTACCCTAACGCGGGTATGTATCGGCCAGTACCCCAGGCTTAGTCCGTCGTCTCTGCTTATGTTACATCAGGTTTTGCAGCTATTTGCCCGGTTGGACAATACTGCAATGTACGAGGTGTATCTTAGCCTGGGACCTGGTCCGTACGTATACACCGCACCCTAATGCGGTTATGTATTGGCCAGTGTACTGTTTTACTAAACAACTTAAGGAAAGTGTTTGCGTAAATCGAAACGAATAAGCATGAGAAGTATCTTAAATACAAGTGAAATATTGCAAAGTAACATGTCATTGGAAGCGTCTTGGAAAGACGTTTCCAATGACGTGTTACTTTGCAATAATGCTTTTCTCCCCAATACTATAAGATGGAATGTTGTTTTTGAACTTAGGCAAATCTTTAGCAAAAAATGTTTATTTAAACGGTTCCCTGTACCCCAGGCTTAGTCCGTCGTCTATGCTAATGTTTACATCAAATTTTGCAGCTATTTGCGCAGTCGGACAATACTACAACCGTGAGATGCTCAGATGTGACGAGTGTGAGAGACACTACTTCCAGAACGAGACAGGACAGAAGTACTGCAAACCGTGTCCAATACGGTTCAAAACTGCCCGGGCCGGATCTACCAGTTACAGCGAGTGTAAAGGTAGGGTCTAGTTGAAACTCAGTAAATGATCGGTCATCGTGGTCTAGTGGTTAAGGTGGGACGGTGAGGTGGAAGGTTCGAGCCCCAAGGGAGGCGTTTGTCTGGAGGATGTTTCTTGTGGGACTTGTTCCGAAATAGCTGGTTCGTGGGTCGTGAGCTAGTTGAATTAAATGGTAACCGACTTATATCCGCTTGGCGCCTGACATACTGTTGGAAAATGGGAGGGATTTTTCACCAACATTCACCGTCTGTTGACCTGCCTTACTATCATGAATTACATGTTATACTGAGTATCTAAACATATTCTCGGAGCCGTCCGTAATGTTCGACCACGTGGTTCGTCCACATGCATTATTTGATAAATGCTACTAAGCTTACCTATTGATATATACTTCGAATAGATCTATTGTTTATCGACTGTGTTCGGAAAAATGACGAGTATTGAATATACCGCGTTATAATTATTCATGCATAGAGGGCAACAAACGATGAATGTTGGTGTACAATATAATCAGTGAACAGTGTCTCATAAACCAAAATGGCTGACCCTTTCCATAGGAGTTACACTATAATAAACAAAACCAGAAGTTGATATCGACTGTGTAACTAATTCTCACAACTTTGATTAATCCTTTTATATTCTCTTTCCTGTATACAAAACCAACCTTGCGTTCAATAGCGAAAAACGTTACATCTCTGTCAAATTAATCATGAAAAGGAGTAAGGCAAACAATTACCTTTGGTATCTTATGATGTAAAATAAAACTAAAACAATCGAAATACCTTCAACTTCTCGTTAAGAGTAATTTCTCCTTTTTTCAAATTGTTTTTTAGCCCCTATCAGAAGATTGCTTTTCAATTTCATCACATCATGAAATGCCGCCAGCAAACTCTTTTCATTTGGGACAGTCCGACGAAAAGTGGCGTTTGGTAAAGGGCTATCTCTTTCCCAAACGCCAAATTTTCGACTGTCCCAAATTGATAGAGTTTGCAGACGACATTTCAAATTGTGATGAAATTGGAAAACCATCATCTGATAGGACGGAAAACATTACGAGCAATTTCTCCTTTTCCAACAATGTTTTCTAAAGTCGTCTGCAACAAAGTGGTCAAATGTCTTTATTGTTTGGTAATGGGTTAAACGACATACAAGCAAACACTATCCAAAAGCTGTCAAAGCTAAAATGAATCCTTCTTCCCTTGTTTTCAGAGGACTGCCCTGCCGGAAAGTACCGCGACCCGATTACACAGCAATGCCTAAATTGTTCGAGGGGATCTTGGAGAAGTTTGGACTTGGACGATTGTCAAGCCTGTCCTGGTGTTTCCATGGATAATACCCTAGGAACAACAACGATGTTGGGAGAACTTGGAGTCTCGGAGGCGTCTTGTAGCATGGGTAAGATAGTACTTGGTTCACAATTAGAAATAGTCATGTTATATTAACTGTCGTAGTTCGGTCTCTGTACCGTTGGTTTTAATTGAAAAAGGCAAATATCCTTTAAGACTTATTGAGCGATTCAAACAAAGCCATTGTGTTAAAAGCTTAATGAGAGAGGGGAGCAAGTCCCATGTCCATCATGGACGTTTTCGAAAGTTGACGTTTTCTACAACATACATTATACGTCTTATATGTTTGAGAAAGGGGCTATTGGTTTCAGAAAGAGTTTACAGGCAAGTTGAATAGGACACACTGATCTCAAAAATGGCGACGTCAGGAAAGTGAGAAAAAACTTTATTTTGTAATGTAGGCTTCCGATCCATCATACACAATTTATATTCAGTATGCACACACGCCGCATGAGTAGCAAAACAATGACTCATTCGCTTTATGTCTGGAAATAAAGGAATGCAATATTCTGGAAACGGTATTTGATTTGGGACTACTATGATAAGGTCTGGTCAAGCCACGTAGAACCATCTACATTCCGTTAGTCAGCCGGAAGGTTGAATGTTGAAACAAAACTTGTTTGTTTGTATGAACAAGGTGATCAATAGCCAGTCATGTTCTTGACGAAATCCACGTGACGTTTTACACATACCTTTTTTAAACGGCATGGAATCTAAATGTGTGTTTATTATATTACAGACAAATGCAATCCGGGCACATACTGGAATATCACAGAGAAGAAGTGTGTAGACTGCGCCGTCGGTTATTACC
>OX401406.1:136454-171454 GCA_947846245.1 Cerastoderma edule | reverse complement strand
TGATTTGTCTACATTCATGGTACTCAGGAGTTGATTACATTTTCGAATTTATTACTTAGCAAGGAACTGTTAGTTTGATTTGATTTGTATACACTCAGTGTATTTAGGCGTTGATTATTTTTTCGAATGTATTCTTTAGCGAAGAACTATTAGTGTGATTCGATTTGCCTACATTCCGTGTACTTAGGCGTTGATTAAATTTTCAAATGTATTATTTAGCAAGGAACTGTTAGTCTAATTTGAATCGTCTACATTTAGTTTACTTAGGAGTTGATTACATTTTCAAATGTATTCTTTAGAAAAGAACTGTAAGTTTGATTTTATTTGTCTAAATTATGTGTACTTGGTTGATTACATTTCCAAATGTATTCTTTGTAAAGCAACTGTTACTGTGAACATATTTGTCTATATTCAGTGTACTGTGGTCCTGGGGAAGAACTGGTTAATCAAGTATGTACGCCGTGTGCCCGTGGTTACTATAAAGACAACTCAGACGATGCCAGCAGATTCGGGATGTGTACAGTGTGTACAAACTCTGAGTTAACCACTGACCAATCCGGATCTAAGAGTGCAGACGATTGTATTATCCGTAAGTATGCCACTTAACCCTTTACCAAACAGCAACTTTTTGCCTGTCCCAAATTGGAAAGAGTTTGTAGACGACATTTGAAAATGTGACGAAATTGAACAACAGACGTCCGATCGGGCAGAAAACATTGTGGGATAAGGGGAAACTGCTCGTTAAGAGCAATTTCTCCTTTTCCCATAATGCTTTCACGAGTCTTATTGTTTCGTAATGGATAAAGCAGTATATAAAAAAGTTTCATTTATTCTGTATAGAAGCAAGCTTAACGAAAGGATTAAATCTTGAATTTGTCAAAGAACAAACCAAGTGTTTACGCCCGTTTATATTTCTATTTGGGCAACACATTTTAATTTGTTCGGCATGACTTTATGTCGTCATAGCATGGATGTAATCTCAAAGACAATGAAAACCATTTTTCTCTCGTGTTCACCCTTATAGTGCTGGAACCGACTTCATGCTTATGCAAACAGGTTAGATCACAGGCCGGCCGCCAAGTAAACTAGCGGCTGGCCTATGATCTAACCTGTTTGCTATTCAGAGTATCTTACCTTATCAAAATCAAGCAGATATTCAAAGTTTTGGAAAGCAGATGAGACAAAAATCTTTTTCTAGAAAATTGTTCCAATATTCTAAGGGTTGACATGGCTGAAGGCGATATTTCTTTGCAGGTAATGCGCGAAAAGTCAGGTACTTTCCGCTGATGGAAGCTGCGTGAGACAAAACATATATATTTTCTAAAAATAGCCCAGCATTATTAGGGTAAATACTGATAAAGACGATATTCTGGCGTGGTAATCACGTGACCAATGTTTACAAAAATGTCCTAACAAGATGGCCGCCCCACATGTATATTTGCTTTTTTCAGCAAAGTACTTTTGTTTTCCACTATTTTATATACGCCATATTCCGATCATCAACTTTCCGGTTCTGATGGTATATGAATAGTCCATGGTTTATAACGGCGTTACGTCTAACACTCGGTAACAATCTCAGGTGGTGGTGATGTTTTAGGTCATTCACAACCCCAGACTCGAAACTCTCTGGAGTGTCCTGGAGCGAACGGCACGGCCAAAATGGAAACAACATTTGCCGGTGGTTGCGGAAAACTGATCTATGAACATAGCGTACATACGATTGTTAAAAAAACAAAAGCATTTATACCTGCTAATTCATGGGCAATCTGTTTTTTTATCGTAAACAGTGATCACGTGATCACAACGCCTGATATTTCTTTGCAGGTAAATGTTCGAAAGGTCAGGTACTTTCTACTGATGGAAGCTGCGTAAATTGTCCCGTTGATACTTACTCGACCGCGGAATTGCCCTTCACCAGTACCGAATGTGTCCCTTGCACTGGGGAGTGCGTTGGTGATATTTGTCTGTTCGGGACAGCCAACACGGGAGCTTCAAGTTTATCAGAGTGCACACGTAAGTACATTGCCCTTCTTCCACCCTCACCCATTGTTACTTCGCCTGGGGTCCGGCCTGTAAGTACATTGCAAAAGGGAATGGCCGAAACTAATGTTGGGAGAATTCGTGGCCAGACCCTTTTGCCGAAACTTGTATATTTTGTGTTTGTAATTCACTGTAAAATGATTTATGGTAATAAATTATGTTTAAGTAAAGTTTGGCCACGGCCCTTCGTCCACCCCTCGCTTGTGTGGCTTCGCCTGGGGTCCAGCCCGTGGCCAGACCTCAGGTTACCGCAGTCTTGGCTAAGTATGGCTTGTTCCCGTCGTATTGTAGCTAATTAGTACACCAGGCAACATCGAGTAATGGCGGCCCCCAATGCAAGCAGAACAGAACATATCTTTTTATTTCACCCAGCATAACATATCTTTTATTACCCCTAAGTATTTAAAAAATACACCATTGGGCAATGTCAAGAAAAACTAACATACAGTTTTAAACTTCATCAAACGTAGCAGTGTCTAAGAGACTTATTAACTGGCTGGCCGATTCACCTTTTAATCAACTAATTTCAACGTCAATTTCAATTCCTTCAATTTCAATTCCGTGAGAAATCGTTTCACAATCGATGTAGAATACATAAGTTTGGACTTACTGGAAACTATTCACTTGGTTATGTCAGACAACATAATACAAACTATTCATTGACTTATGTGAACGGTATATTGGGTGGTTATAAATTAAATGGATATGGGAATTAAAAAAAATAATTATGAAATGTTGACAGAAAAAAAAGATACAGTAGAATTGTCTTTATCCCGAGCGTCTGATTGTCGAAGTTTTCCATACGTCGAAGTAAATACGGGGTCCCAAATCATTTCCTCTTTATTTCCACATCCTCATACCCAAGACATTTTTTTTTCCAATAAACTCTCTCTATGTCGAACAATGAGGTCAATTTAACTTCTATGTATGGAGATTCTGCTGTATTTGAAAAAGAAATTATGTTAGAATAATGAAACTTAAGATCGTTAATTATGTTTTAAGATTTTCCAATATTCTAAAAAAAATAATCGACCCCTTGGAAATACGAATGCTTTTGGTCATAAGATCATGGTCACTATCTGGTTTATGAAAATTCTAACATTTTCAATATAAACCACAGTGGTTTACAGTTGTCATCTACCCCTGTGTTATATTAATAATTTTCATATACCCCTGTGATATAAATAATTGCCATATACCCCTGTGATATAAACAGTTATCATATACCCCTGTGATATAAACAGTTGTCATATACCCCTGTGATATAACCAGTTGTCATATACCCCTGTGATATAACCAGTTGTCATATACCCCTGTGATACAACCAGTTGTCATATACCACTGTGATATAAACAATTGTCATATACCACTGTGATATAAACAATTGTCATATACCCCTGTGATATAAACAGTTGTCATATACACATGTGACATAAACAGTTGTCATATACCCCTGTGATATAAACAGTTGTCATATACCCCTGTGATATAAACAGTTGTCATATACCCCTGTGATATAAACAATTGTCATTTACCCCTGTGATATAAACAATTGTCATTTACCACTGTGATATAAACTGTTGTCATGTACCACTGTGATATAAACAGTTGTCATATACCCCTGTGATATAAACAGTTGTCATATACCCCTGTGATATAAACTGTTGTCATATACCCCTGTAATATAAACAGTTGTCATATACCCCTGTGATATAAACAGTTGTCATATACCCCTGTGATATAAACAGTTGCCACATACCCCTGTAATATAAACAGTTGTCATATACTCCTGTGATATAAACATGTGTCTTATACCCCTGTGATATAAACAATTGTCATATACCCCTGTGATATAAACAGTTGTAATATACCCCTGTGATATAAATAATTGTCATATACCCCTGTGATATAAACATTTGTCATATACTCCTGTGATATAAACAATTGTAATATACCCCTGTGATATAAACAATTGTCATATACTCCTGTGATATAAACAATTGTCATATACCCCTGTGTTATAAACAATTGTCATATACCCCTGTGTTATAAACAGTTGTCATATACCCCTATGATATAAACAGTTGTCATATACCCCTGTGATATAAACCTGCCTACATTTTCAAATCTATTCATCAGCAAATAACAGTTAGTGCCCCTCTATTTCTCTACGTTCAGAGTACTGTGGTGTTGGAGAAGAACTGATAGGTGGAGTATGTACGTCATGTGACCGTGGCTTCTATAAAGACAATGCGGACGATGCCAGCAGATTTGGGACGTGTAAGAAATGTCCAGATCCGAACTTTACCACCGACGGGCCAGGGTCCACCAATCAATCAAGCTGTAACATCCGTAAGTGTTAACGTCACTTACCCAAACCACATCCTCATTGGTCAGGTCATAGAGAATGGAAGGTTGGTGTCGTGAATCGGAAAAGGTTATTGGGCAAGCCGTAGGATTATTATCCGGTGAGCCAAAGGCGAAACGGATAATATTCATACGCCGAGGACCCGATAACTTTTCCTATTCAAAGACACCAACAATCTATTCTTTTTATCCTGTTACCTTTATGCATTCTTTTAAACAAACAGAATGAAAATAAAATACGAGAAAAATGGAAACAAAAACAAAGTTGAGAATGATGTCGACATGACGTCACGTGTCATGGCGTTCTTACGACGTCATGATTCATCACATGCATGTGTTCTATGGTTAGTGCCAGATATCTCAAGAGTTATACGGCACCCAAAAATTGCAATAGTGACAGGATGAACGTTAGACTTCATAAACCATTGTCATTATACACGTCACGTGACGCTTTAAGGTACTGCGCGAATTGCGAATTGGATGGCTAAAAGAGTATGCCGACGAATAAAACGTATGCCGGATATTCGCTTACTTTGCAAGGATAGGTCATAAGTTGTAACTTTTATACATGTGTTTCTTTTATCTCTAAAATTGTCCTACGATGCTACAATCTTAAAACAAATATCAAAATAATTTAAAATAATGAAGAATGTATACGTGTATCAAAACTCCTAGAACACTCAGGTTTGTTCGGAAAAGGGATGACATTTTGCCCAATGAATTACGAGAACGAATTGGTTAGTGAAAGGTAGTAGAAATTACCTCTGTGAGGAGTTTTTTTCTTATCAAATTTTCTAAACTGTTTTGAATGCTTAACCCTTTACCAAACACAAATTTTTCGGCTGTCCCAAATCGAAAGCGAAAGAGTTTGCAGACGACATTTCAAAATGCGATGAAATTGGAAAATAATTTTCTGATAGTGCAGAAAACATTGTGGAAAAAGGAGAAATTGTTAGCTAAGAGCAATTTTTCCTTTTCCCACAATGTTTTCCAGAGTCGTTTGCAACAAAGTTGTAAAATGTTGTTATTGTTTGGTAATGGGTTAAGTAACATAGAATGACTCATTTAAATGTTCTAGTGTACATGGATATACAGTGTTTATGCGGTAGATCTCAAAAGCGTTATCCCACCTTTGGATAGAAATGCATTTTAGTTATCTGTATACACATTTAAAAGAAATAAAAAACGATATAATCTTGCATCCAACGACTATTCTATCATACAGCAGAACAGTTGTTGTACAGTTTTAAAGAAACTATGTTTTAACATTCAAATTTCCTCACAAATTTGAGAACAACCAGCTTTTAAAAACAGTCATACAAACCTATAGTTCTGGGATAATACTTTTATCCGAATTTCAAAATATCGCCAGAGTTAAAGCAACTTTGTCGATATTGTGACTTATGATTGTTTGTAATTGGCATCTGCTGTTGCTTTGACGTAAGAAAACTCACACGATTCCATAAAAATGAATAAGTTGAGAGAAGTTTATTTATGTATTTGCTTTTTTTTTTAATTTCCCAGGCGTATGCTCAGCAGGGGAATATGTCGATGAAGGCGAGTGTGTAAAGTGCGAGGCAAACACTTATCAACCCTTAGATACTCCATTTTCCCAGACACGTTGTCTGCCATGTCCAGCAACCGGTGATGTGAAAACAGGAACCCGCTTGGAAGGATCGGACAATGAAGACGACTGTATACGTAAGGAGTTTTGTTTTGACGTCGATATACATCTGAAAAAAATGTTGAAAACGGCCTTAAATAGGATGCGATTTACTGTAATGATATAAGATTAGGTATTCAAAGACGTCGCCAACTGTTTTGATATGAGGTTATTTGTTCAAAGACGTCGCCAACTGTTTTGATATGAGGTTATTTGTTCAAAGACGTCGCCAACTGTTTTGATATGAGGTTATTTGTTCAAAGACGTCGCCAACTGTTTTGATATGAGGTTATTTGTTCAAAGACGTCGCCAACTGTTTTGATATGAGGTTATTTGTTCAAAGACGTCGCCAACTGTTTTGATATGAGGTTATTTGTTCAAAGACGTCGCCAACTGTTTTGGTATGAGGTTGAATAGTCAAACGGTCCTGCGTGGCCCAGTTGTTACAATAGGAAATAGAACTGTTTTTATAGAACTTTTTTATATGCCACTTTTATGATAACTCTAGACGTATTTTACTAAATAAATTAGAACAAATTCCATCTTTGAATCTTCATGTGTTACTGCATGGCATTGATGATTTAAGTACTTCTGAAAATGAAAATATTTTTGCTGCCATTCACTTCTTTATAAAAGAGAGTAGACGTTTTTCATTAGATGTAATTCGTTACCATTTTTAGACTTACTGTACTGTACCACTTAACATATTTTCTATTCACTAGTTCAGATATCGAATTCATGTTAGTGTCTATAGCACAATTCATAGAAATGGCAATTTGACTCCACATCACAGTAATCTACTATTCACTTCTGACTATTTTTTTCCCCTAAAGTTTTCTTTTTTTCCCAATTATTGTTAAATAATTTCTTCATTTTATTTTCTCGGGGGGAATCGAAAACCAATTGTATAATGTCTAACAGCAAACAGATGCCAGAATGTTCACAACATATTAACGGGACAAATTCCCAAACATGTATAGTTTATGGTCACACAAATACATGTACCCTAACGTATAATGAATATCAGTGAAAACGGACCTTAACGTGTTTCGAATATCATTGAATTAGATACCAAATGTAAATTGGATATCATTGAATAAACATCAAAACATATAGTGAATATGATTGAATACGTCTCCAAACGTATATTGAATACAATTGAATAAACATCCAAATGTATATTGACTATCATTGTTTAAACACCGAAAGTATATTGAATATCATTGAATAAGCACCGAATAAAGAATATTGAATAGCGGCGAATAATCATCACGACATAGGCTGAATTTCAGTGATAAGGTACTGCAATATAAATTGAATATCGGTCATTAAACACCTGAACCTACAGTAAATAGCAGGTAATAAGCATCCTATCTTGTAATGAATAGCAGTAAATTCGTAATCCGAACGTATATCGAATATCAGTGAATAAGCATTCAAATCTGTTTTGAATAGCAGCCAATAAGAACCCGAATATATATTGAATTTCATTGCGAACCAACAAACCCCAAACGTTTATTGAATATCAATGTAGAAATACCCAAACTCATACCGTACCGTCGATCAAATCAGCGAGGAAATGTCAACACCTGTACCTACCTGTACTTACCTGTACTTACCTTTATCGATCATCTATTTCCATCAATCAGCAATCTGTGACGGCGGGAAACAGTATGACGTCACATTACAGCAGTGTACGGACTGTCCGATGGGATTGTACAAGGAAGCCGGAAACAAGTTTGACAACTGCGTTGCGTGTGATGCTGGTTACACCACCGTGGGACCGGGGGCTGTTGAAAAAACGGAATGCAGTTTACGTATGTATTGTATTTTATCGTTGACGTTTTAGAGACCGTGTAGCGTTTTGTTCAACATTACACTACAGACGTGCGTAAGTTGAAAACAACAGTGCCTTGTAACACACCTTTCACTCAAGATTCGCGTAAGCTCATAACAACATTCACTCTTATCTAAATGTTGGGCGAAGCAATATTGCAAAGTTACACACCATTGGAATCGTCTCTCCGAGACGCTTCCGATGACGTGTCATATTGAAATAGTGTACTTTGATTTAAGATACTATCCATGTTCATCAGTTTTGCTTAACGCAAATATCTTCTGTAAGTTGTTAAGTAAAACAAAAAAAACAAAAAAGTTGTTTAGTAAGACAGTACAAAGGGTAACATTACAAACAGAACAATAAATGACTTAAATCGAATATTTATTGATTTATTTTGTTATATAATAAAAATGCCCGTTTAAAGGTGTTCTTTTACATATACGAGACAATGGCGAATACGTTTAAATGCGTGATAAAAAAGATCTCGAAGAGTTCAATCCAATATTGTAGGTGACTGTCAGCCAGGAACTTTCATTAATATGACAGACGAGTGTGAGCCCTGCCCGAAAGGCCAGTACCAGGACGAACCGCGCAAGACAGCCTGCAAAATGTGCGGCTCACAGCTTAACACTGCTGAAACGGGTTCTGTAAACAGTGATGCGTGCCAAAGTAGGTCGTTTTTGTTATGGGGTTTGAGTTTAAAGGTGCTATTTCCTAGATGAGGGGAAATTTATGTACGGTGTATATACAGAGTTGGAAAGCTGCCAATTATTTAGTCTAATGTTATTTTAGAAATATGTTGTCATTTTATCGGTAGTAGATAGCTTCTTTCTAAAATTGTTAAGATCCCGATCTGTGACAAAGAAGCGGTCAAATCTTTTCCGAGAGAAAGGCCACCACAGTGACTGACAGTTATCAAACAAAAGCTACAAATTACTACTGAATCTCAATTCACATGTTTGTCTTAATGGTTGCTTCCAAATGTAATATACAAATGCTGTTTTTCCATCTTTTTTGTCGCTATTGCTACTAATACGCAATTTGTTCTTCCGCTATAATGGTTTCGTCCCAATATGATATACAACTGCCGATTGCCATCCTTTGTTTTGTCGTTATTGCTATTAATACGCAATTTGTTCTTCCGCTATAATGGTTTCGTCCCAATATGATATACAACTGCCGATTGCCATCCTTTGTTTTGTCGTTATTGCTTCTAATACGCAGTTTGTTTTTCCGCTATAATGATTTCTTCCCACTGTAAAATACAAGTGCCGTTTTCCATCTTTTTGTGGTTGCTATTGCCTCAAATACTCTGCTTGTTCTTCCTATTTAATGGTTGCTTCCCAATGTAATAAACCAATGCTGTTTTTCCATCTTTTTAGTCGTTATTGCTACTAATACGCAATTTGTTCTTCCGGTTTAATGGTTTTTTCCCAATATAAATTCAAGTACCGTTTTCCATCTTTTTTGTCGTTATTGCTACTAATACGCAGTTTGTTCTTCCGATTTAATGGTTTTTTCCCAATACAAAATTCAAGTACCGATTTCCATCTTTTTTGTCGTTATTGCTACTAATACGCAGTTTGTTCTTCCGATTTAATGGTTTCTTCCCAATATAAAATTCAAGTACCGTTTTCCATCTTTTTTGTCGTTATTGCTTCTAATACGCTGTCTGTTCTTCCGATTTAATGGTTTCTTCCCAATATAAAATTCAAGTACCGTTTTCCATCTTTTTTGTTGTTATTGCTACTAATACACAGTCTGTTCTTCCGATTTAATAGTTTCTTCCCAATATGAAATTCAAGTACCGTTTTCCATCTTTTTTGTTGTTATTGCTACTAATACACAGTCTGTTCTTCCGATTTAATGGTTTCTTCCCAATATGAAATTCAAGTACCGTTTTCCATCTTTTTTGTTGTTATTGCTACTAATACACAGTCTGTTCTTCCGATTTAATGGTTTCTTCCCAATATAAAATTCAAGTACCGTTTTCCATCTTTTTTGTTGTTATTGCTACTAATACACAGTTTGTTCTTCCGATTTAATAGTTTCTTCCCAATATAAAATTCAAGTACCGTTTTCCATCTTTTTTGTTGATATTGCTACTAATACACAGTCTGTTCTTCCGATTTAATAGTTTCTTCCCAATATGAAATTCAAGTACCGTTTTCCATCTTTTTTGTTGTTATTGCTACTAATACACAGTCTGTTCTTCCGATTTAATGGTTTCTTCCCAATATAAAATTCAAGTACCGTTTTCCATCTTTTTTGTTGTTATTGCTACTAATACACAGTTTGTTCTTCCGATTTAATAGTTTCTTCCCAATATAAAATTCAAGTACCGTTTTCCATCTTTTTTGTCGTTATTGCTTCTAATACCCTGTCTGTTCTTCCGATTTAATGGTTTCTTCCCAATATAAAATTCAAGTACCGTTTTCCATCTTTTTTGTCGTTATTGCTACTAATACACAGTCTGTTCTTCCGATTTAATGGTTTCTTCCCAATATGAAATTCAAGTACCGTTTTCCATCTTTTTTGTTGTTATTGCTACTAATACACAGTCTGTTCTTCCGATTTAATGGTTTCTTCCCAATATAAAATTCAAGTACCGTTTTCCATCTTTTTTGTTGTTATTGCTACTAATACACAGTCTGTTCTTCCGATTTAATGGTTTCTTCCCAATATAAAATTCAAGTACCGTTTTCCATCTTTTTTGTCGTTATTGCTACTAATACGCAGTTTGTTCTTCCGATTTAATGGTTTCTTCCCAATATAAAATTCAAGTACCGTTTTCCATCTTTTTTGTTGTTATTGCTACTAATACACAGTCTGTTCTTCCGATTTAATGGTTTCTTCCCAATATAAAATTCAAGTACCGTTTTCCATCTTTTTTGTTGTTATTGCTACTAATACACAGTCTGTTCTTCCGATTTAATGGTTTCTTCCCAATATAAAATTCAAGTACCGTTTTCCATCTTTTTTGTCGTTATTGCTTCTAATACGCAGTCTGTTCTTCCGATTTAATGGTTTCTTCCCAATATAAAATTCAAGTACCGTTTTCCATCTTTTTTGTTGTTATTGCTACTAATACACAGTCTGTTCTTCCGATTTAATGGTTTCTTCCCAATATGAAATTCAAGTACCGTTTTCCATCTTTTTTGTTGTTATTGCTATTGCGATTTAATGGTTTCTTCCCAATATAAAATTCAAGTACCGTTTTCCATCTTTTTTGTCGTTATTGCTACTAATACGCAGTTTGTTCTTCCGATTTAATGGTTTCTTCCCAATATAAAGTTCAAGTACCGTTTTCCAAATTTACTAATACACACCGTTCTTCCATGGTTCTTCCCAATATAAAATTCAAGTACCGTTTTCCATCTTTTTTGTGTTATTGCTACTAATACACAGTCTGTTCTTCCGATTTAATGGTTTCTTCCCAATATAAAATTCAAGTACCGTTTTCCATCTTTTTTGTCGTTATTGCTACTAATACGCAGTTTGTTCTTCCGATTTAATGGTTTCTTCCCAATATAAAATTCAAGTACCGTTTTCCATCTTTTTTGTTGTTATTGCTACTAATACACAGTCTGTTCTTCCGATTTAATGGTTTCTTCCCAATATGAAATTCAAGTACCGTTTTCCATCTTTTTTGTTGTTATTGCTACTAATACACAGTCTGTTCTTCCGATTTAATGGTTTCTTCCCAATATGAAATTCAAGTACCGTTTTCCATCTTTTTTGTTGTTATTGCTACTAATACACAGTCTGTTCTTCCGATTTAATGGTTTCTTCCCAATATGAAATTCAAGTACCGTTTTCCATCTTTTTTGTTGTTATTGCTACTAATACACAGTCTGTTCTTCCGATTTAATGGTTTCTTCCCAATATAAAATTCAAGTACCGTTTTCCATCTTTTTTGTTGTTATTGCTACTAATACACAGTTTGTTCTTCCGATTTAATAGTTTCTTCCCAATATAAAATTCAAGTACCGTTTTCCATCTTTTTTGTTGTTATTGCTACTAATACACAGTCTGTTCTTCCGATTTAATAGTTTCTTCCCAATATGAAATTCAAGTACCGTTTTCCATCTTTTTTGTTGTTATTGCTACTAATACACAGTCTGTTCTTCCGATTTAATGGTTTCTTCCCAATATAAAATTCAAGTACCGTTTTCCATCTTTTTTGTTGTTATTGCTACTAATACACAGTTTGTTCTTCCGATTTAATAGTTTCTTCCCAATATAAAATTCAAGTACCGTTTTCCATCTTTTTTGTCGTTATTGCTTACTAATACACAGTCTGTTCTTCCGATTTAATGGTTTCTTCCCAATATAAAATTCAAGTACCGTTTTCCATCTTTTTTGTCGTTATTGCTTCTAATACGCTGTCTGTTCTTCCGATTTAATGGTTTCTTCCCAATATAAAATTCAAGTACCGTTTTCCATCTTTTTTGTTGTTATTGCTTACAAATACACAGTCTGTTCTTCCTATTTAATAGTTTCTTCCCAATATGAAATTCAAGTACCGTTTTCCATCTTTTTTGTCGTTATTGCTTACTAATACGCAGTTTGTTCTTCCGATTTAATGGTTTCTTCCCAATATGAAATTCAAGTACCGTTTTCCATCTTTTTTGTCGTTATTGCTTACTAATACGCAGTTTGTTCTTCCGATTTAATGGTTTCTTCCCAATATGAAATTCAAGTACCGTTTTCCATCTTTTTAGTCGTTATTGCTACTAATACACAGTCTGTTCTTCCGATCTAATGGTTTCTCCCCAATATAAAATACATGCGATGTTTTTCCATCTTTTTTCGTTTGGCCCTACTTTGAATTTGGAGCGAAACAAATTACCTTGAATGACACGTGATTCATCTCATTTTTTTCTGCAGTTGACTGTGATCCCGGCAACCAGGGGATAAGTATGGACGGTAATCCAAAGATTTGTCAGATATGCCCGGAGCACTTCTACAAACCAAATGCCGGATTAAGTCCCTGCCAAGAATGCGATCCAAATTTTACGTCAAACGAAGAGAGAACAGCATGTCCTGATTGTAAGCGTTTTTCATTACAGATTATAATGTCATTTTTGTTTTACAAATGACAATGAAAATATTTTATTCAAGACTTAAAAACTATTTAATTGTATATTAATAAATGGCCAACTTTTTACAAATTCGAAACACTTATGGCATCAAAAACAAAAAGGAAATTCTAAGCTTAGCTTGATACATTTATTACAGCAATATTTTCAAACAGAACTTTTGAAACCCATTATAACTTGACAGGGCAGTAAGGAACGTATGGACTATGTGTACTTTTTTACATATAAATTTCTATTCAATAGGTTGGCTATAAATTAATAATTGGGCATTTTTTGGTAGTGATAGTCAACCGTCTCCCGAAAAGGAATGAACTTTATCATCATGAATATTTCCAAAGCCCTTCTACATTTACAAGAGAAGCTTGGCTGTAGCTGCTAGACAGCGAAATCATTCATTTAATTCATTGTTTTTTATTCATGTAAAGAATCAATATCTTAACTTTACTTCAGTATACTGTTACTTTGGAAACCAGTATGTAACTGATGGCGCTGGTACACCATCCTGTGTGGAATGTGAAGAAGGTTTTTTCAAAGCTTCAAAAGGAAACACTGTTCCGTGTGTCGCGTGCGAGCCTGGTTTGACAACGGATGGTACGGGACAAAAAGAATGTAATATCAGTAAGTAATCAAATTTCGCATCAATTTCGTGTTGGCAGATCATCTGGTTTTACAATGAAATGTACAGCAGAAATATATTGTAATGTCAGTAAGTAATCGGATTTCGCATCGATTTCGTGTTTTCAGGTCATCTGGTTTTACAATAAAATGTACAGCACAAAAATATGGTAATGTCAGTAAGTAATCGAATTTCGCATCGATTTCGTGTTGGCAGATCATCTGGTTTTACAATAAAATGTACAGCACAAAAATATTGTAATGTCAGTAAGTAATCGAATTTCGCATCGATTTCGTGTTGGCAGATCATCTGGTTTTACAATAAAATGTACGGCACAAAAATATGGTAATGTTAGTAAGTAATCGAATTTCGCATAGATATCGTGTTGGCAGATCATCAGGTTTGACAATAAAATGTACAGCACAAAGATAATATAATGTCAGTAAGTTATCGAATTTCGAATCGACTTTGTGTTGGCAGATCATCAGGTTTGACAATAAAATGTAAGGCACAAAGATAATGTACTATCAGTAAGTTATCTAATTTCGTATCGATATCGTGTTGGCAGATCAGCTGGTTTTACAGTATCATGTTATAGGAAAAATGTAATAAAAACAAAATCATCATAATGTTTTTGAGTTGCTTTACTTCTATATCGTGTTTGCATGTTTTCTCGATGCTGTTTATAATGGCTTTATTAGACCTGTTAACTCAACATGTATTCGTTTTACGCATAGATATTGTGTTTGCTTTAAATCACACGACCGCCAATAACGGCTGTGAATTTGCGTGAAATTGCGTCTACACCAAGAATCAAAAAGGAATCAAAAAGAAAAATGTTGTATCAGTACAATTTCAATATATTCATCAATATTGTGTAGGTATGGAATCTCACGCAGTTAATGACGGCTCTAGAATAGCTCTTGTATCTGAATATTTAAATGAATTGTAAAATGAAGAATATAATGTATACAACTTCTGCATCAGTATTGAGTTTGCATAAAGATGTTAAAATGGTTGCAGTAAAACTGTTTACATTTGACGATTTAACCCTTATATTGCTGGACCGACTTCATGCTTATGCAAACTGGTAAGTAAATTGGCGGCTGGCCTGTGATCTAAACTGTTTGTTACTCTGTGGGTATTTCCACATCAAAATCAAGCAGATGTTTAAGGTTTTGTTTAAGCAGACGACACCAAAATATATTTCTAGAAAATCACCCAGCATTCAAAGGGTTAAAAGAATGTTATGAGATTGTAATAGGGGTAAGATTTCAATTCTTATGACGGCATTTCATCAGCAGGGAGCGTGTGTACATGTTTCACCTTCGTTAAGAATTTTGTCAGATCCAGGTTTCGAACTCTGCAAAGTTTGGAGAGGCGTCCACGCTCTGTGTCCTCGTGGTACAAAACCTGAAATGACATTACCCTTTCTGTGGGGTTTCAAATCCCGGTGACGCCATTTAGATTTTCTTGAGGGGTATAAACCCGATCGACTTGCGGAATGCCGATGGTTCTACCCGGCTTGACCAGCCCTTATGGGCAGTTGGGCATTGGGGCCCCCTCCATGAGTATGACATCGTAACATAATTGTAATTATGTTGACGTGATGTAAACCATATCTAAAATATAAATAGAAACAATAAATAAATCGAGCGCTGGCTCACACATTTTACTGATTACAACTTACACCCCTTATTTTTCAGCACACTGTGTGCCAGGCTCATACCTGGACAGTGCAACAGAGACGTGTTCCGTGTGTGAAGTCGGCACTTACAAATCGATGGCCGGCAACATGGCATGTACGCCATGCCCTGAAAGTAAAACAACACTGGACACCGGTGCAACGGCACAGACGCAATGCGATATAAGTAAGTAATGGTAATAAGAAAATCTTTGGCGTTGAGTAGATGAATGATATTAATAAGATATTCGATTATAAGGGGCCAGACAAATCGATATTACATATATCTTGTAGAATCATTTGAAACAACTTACTTAACAATATACTTGAAGAAAATAGCTCAACAATTGGTTGAAAGAGTGCATTATTTTAAACATCTTATTATTATTGTACTCGATATGTGACTTTGAGCTTGTGTAAACAAAATGAACAGGTTGTGGTTTCAGATGGTTCAAGTGGCGTTGAATGGATGAGTTATATTAAACTAATATGTGTATCGAAACGAATGTAAGGACCACTGAAATCGTAAACACACCTATCTGAGGCATCGAAAGATTCATTAAACTGTTTTAAGTGAATCGTTAGTCTATTTTATTGAATCGACAAAGATACATTTCAAAACACATGCATGTATTTCAGTGACGTAGAACAATTGAAAGTGAATCAGTAGTATATTGTATCGAATCGAGCTGAGAGATATTTCAATATATGGGCCGCGTCACGCGAAAAGGGGCACTCGGACATAAATAAAAACCGCTGACTCAGCTCTTTCTCAGCGCTATTATTCCAGCATCTAGTCACGACAGTTATCATTTGTACTTATTTAAAGGTAGAACTTGATGTCCTCTTAGATGGCAAACAGTGTAACCCCAGACCAGCCGCCACGTCATTGACGTGGCGGCTGGTCTTGGGCTTCACTGTTTGCTATGTCCGAGTGCCCCTTTTCCCGTGATATGGCCCATATAATCAAGTGTTTCTCTGACGCTCGAAAGTTTACTTGTATCGAATCGAGCAGATCTTTCAATAAAAAGGTCAACTCTTTTTCTTATGCTGAAAAGTTGACAGTGAATTATTTAGTCCAGGGTATCGAGTCGGTAAAAGTTCCCCTCAAATCAATGACAGCCGTTGAGTGGAAGAAACATTCGGTCTGTGAACAGTTATGATAAATTTATATATACTTAAATAGACACACCGATCCACTACTACAAAGCATGTGTTATCTCAACTCAATCCATACTAGTTTACATATACTTTCTTTTTACAAACGTTATACCATCAATGCTAAATATTCATGTTGCTCTCTTGACATCTTGCACTCTCAAATCCACAATATTATGAATGACACTTCCTTTAACTGTCACTACATCAAGTATTATAGGAACTGCTTGTCTTAGAATTACCGTATGTTACTAGAATAGAATATAGAAAATTAGAAACATAACATGCAGCATACATGTTGATACATATGTTACTATGAACAACTATTTATAAACTAACCAATACATTCAAAGTAGAGTCACGCAAGTTCTATAAATTTATGATTTACAATGCTCCTGTGCAACTCCGCACTAAATGACCTGAGCTGTCGATGCGCCTTAACCCTTTCCCAAACAATAACGACATTTGACAGCTTGGTTGCAGACGACTTTAAAAAACATTGTGGGAAAAGGAGAAATTGCTCGTAACGAGCAATTTTTCCTTTTCCCACAATGCTTTCTGCTCTATCAGGAGATTATTTTCTAATTACATCACATTTTGAAATGTCGTCTGCAAACTCTTTCGATTTGGGACATGCGATAATTGTTGTTTGGGAAAGGGTTAAAACACCATTCATTCGTCCTTGTGCAACTCACGCCCTCAACTTTTGACACACCTAACCGGCTTGTTGTTGTTGTTTTTCAGGTATTTGTCCCATCGGCCAATATAGAGACCCGCCGAATAAGGACTGTTCAATTTGTCCCTCCAACACTTACCAAGACAAGACTGGACAGACATCCTGTACTGCTTGTCAGGCAGATTATATAACCTTGGCGCCAGAGTCCACTGCATCTACAGATTGTGTCCGTGAGTTGCAATTTTATCCTGTCACTAGTGCCATTTTGGAACCGATAACTAGGTGATGTTTTAAAGACATACGAACTCAAATGAAGTTTAAATAAGAAGTCTGAAATTTGGCAGAAATGTAGATTAAACCTTTACAAATACCATGGCAAATTAAAAAAAGTACCTTACCATACTAAAATTTTTACTAGAAGGTCTAGAAAATATGTATCTTAGGCATATTTCGGCCATTTTGAGTGGTCAATCTCTGAGAATTTCTATTATTGTTTGTATATCAGTTATTTTACACAAATAAAGGTTTTTACTATTTTTAGACTAATAGTTTAGTTATATTGCACTAATGAAGGAATAAAACTAGTGAAAATGAAAATTATATGCACTTTCAGTGAATTTTTATTCAATAATGTAAGGTGGTTCGATAAATGCGCAAACTTCAAAATTAATATACATGTAGTTTATCATATACTGAATGTAAATATACAAAAAAATTGATAGGTCACCTTGCATTTAACAAAACTACAGCACAAAATGTATGTACACTATAGATAACGTTTCATCGGCCTATGTAGCAGGTTGGTCAACATTATTGAATACAGAAGTTCACAGACAATGTTATCCTTCACACACATCATATCACTAACTTTGCCTATTAAACCAACTATAACAACTGTCTACATGTCATCTGATGTGGATTCAAAGAACTCACATAGTTTTTCAAGCACGAGCGAGTGTTCGAGAGTATTCAAAAAAGCTCTAGAACTTTCTTTGCAATCAAACTAAAACATATCGGTGTAAAATAAACTACAAAGGATTAAAGTACAAAGTTAATAAAATAAATACCTAGAACTGATTTTGTATTGATGTCATAAACTGGCATCCCTTTGTTTGACTTGTCAGATGGACGGTGACTTTTCCCAGTAGTGATTTTGTTCAAATACCCACACTCACAATCTACATACAGCAGGCTAGCATAACCAATACGTTGTTCACTCTTGATATTATGGAGATGAAGCACATTGGTACAGTTTTTACAGGACTTCAACTGATCGGCAAGATAACCTAGTTCAACAATGCGTCGACCCACTCTCCACCCACTTTTTTCGCCGTCTATCGGATCGTTTTCAAGCTCAGAAAGATTGTTTTCCGTCTCATTTATGTTTGATGATCGACTTTCGGATAAAATGTTCAACCTGAAGTGCTTCCCTTCCTTTATAAACCTCCCTTTCCATCGTCTTTTCATTTTTTCTGGTGATTTTGTTACGAAAATTGGCTTTTTTTTTTCCAAACCGGAAGTTAGGGAAAAATGCTAAGGGGAGTAACTCATAGTGAAAAATACCGTATAAATTTTTGACAGAGTGACTGTTCTTGGTTTCAATAAGTCTTAGACGCTAGGTGTCGCATGAATTGCGCGAGTATGTCTTTAAAACATTTGTGATATCCGGCTCTAACCATATAGCGTGTAACGAATCATGACGTCATAAGAACGCCATGACACATGACGTCATGTTAACATCATTCTCTACTTTGGTTTTGTTACCTTCAGAATAACTTAAACGTGAAAGCCAACAGGAACTAACCCAGCTTAGCCAGCTTAATAATTCAGAATGCCTGATTCTTCCCCTCTGACCTAGTCACGTGATACACACATTGTTTAACTAACCAATCGGAATTCGTTATTTTGAATATGTAAACAAACATATTGCTGATAAACATTATTTAATTCGAGACAACTGTATTTCAAGCACAAACTAAATTATTTTGAAGGAGTTTATTGACTAGGGTCATGACTTTTATGAACATAATAAAAAAAAATGCATAATTTTTCAGTAATCAATTCATGCTCGTATCCTTTCTTGTGCCTTTAATATATCGAATGAAAATTGCCCTTTTCAATATCGTTACAGTCGAGTGTCAGCTAGGGGAGCAATATGAACCCAGTAGCAAATCCTGCACACCCTGTCCAGTGGGTACATACAAGAACGTTGTGGGAAATGCGGAGAATACTTGTACAGCTTGCCCAATCGATAAAACTACCATTGGAACCGGGTCAACTTCTTCTGCTGATTGCTCGCAGAGTAAGTGTGTTATGGAAAGGAGTGTTCAATGTGTTTTAATGTTACATGAGTTTCCAATGTGTTCTAAGGCTGTATGAGAAGCATGAGAACCGTGAGAAGCGGGTGCGTGAGAACCGTGAGAAGCGGGTATCGCGTTAGTATCTGCGGTGGTGTAGTGGATAGCGTCGGGGACTAGAAACCGGGCGGGCCAGGTTCGATCCCCGAACGCGGCCATGTATTTGGGCAAAACACATATCCTAGCATGATATAATGATATTGTTACCATAGGAAGAAAGATAGAGGTACTTTATTAATCCACATTCGTCGCGAATACTGGTTATGATCCAGGAAGCAGAATCGAAAGTGTGATAAATCTTAGTTGTAAAAACCCTGGATCACACTCGATGTTAAATAAATAAGTTAAAACTAACGTAGAAATTCTCTTAAAATTTCTCCCCTGTAAACGAGCAGCTTTAACCCTTTACCAAACGCCAAATTTTCGACTGTCCCAAATTGAAAGAGTTTGCAGACGACATTTCCAAATGTGATGAAATATATGAAAAGATACTCTTCTGATAGGGCATAAAACATAGTTGGAAAAGGAGGAATTGCTCGTCCCACAACGTTTTCGTGAGTCGTCTGCAACAAACTGGTCAAATGTCGTTAGTGTTCGGTAATCGGTTAATTAAGGCTTTGAATAAATCAAACTCCTATCGCCTTCAATTCGTTGTTTCACAGCCATTTGTCCAGAAGGAACGTACGCTGACGTGTCATCAGAACAGGTAACCTGTATGGCCTGTGCTGTCGGTACCTACAGTGACCGGACAGGTCAGAGAGCGTGTACGCCATGCGTTCAAACTTCCACAACACTGAGGGGAGGCTCGGATAATAGTGCTGATTGTGTTGGTAAGTCTAATCGGAGCTTTAGATCTAAAATTCTGTTTTCTGTTAGTTTAATCGGGGCTTTAGATCTAAATTTCTGTTATGTGTTTGTTTATCTGGGGTTTAATGCCGTGTCAACTAAGACAATACTGATTGTGTTGGTGAGTTTGATCGGGGCTTTAGATCTAAAACTCTATTTTGTGTTTGTTTATCTGGGGTTTAATGCCGTGTTAACTAAGACAATGCTGATTGTGTTGGTGAGTTTAATCGGAGCTTTAGATCTAAATTTCTGTTATGTGTTTGTTTATCTGGGGTTTAATGCCGTGTCAACTAAGACAATACTGATTGTGTTGGTGAGTTTGATCGGGGCTTTAGATCTAAAACTCTATTTTGTGTTTGTTTATCTGGGGTTTAATGCCGTGTTAACTAAGACAATGCTGATTGTGTTGGTGAGTTTAATCGGAGCTTTAGATCTAAATTTCTGTTATGTGTTTGTTTATCTGGGGTTTAATGCCGTGTCAACTAAGACAATACTGATTGTGTTGGTGAGTTTGATCGGGGCTTTAGATCTAAAACTCTATTTTGTGTTTGTTTATCTGGGGTTTAATGCCGTGTTAACTAAGACAATGCTGATTGTGTTGGTGAGTTTAATCGGAGCTTTAGATCTAAATTTCTGTTATGTGTTTGTTTATCTGGGGTTTAATGCCGTGTCAACTAAGACAATGCTGATTGTGTTGGTGAGTTTGATCGGAGCTTTAGATCTAAAACTCTATTTTGTGTTTGTTTATATGGGGTTTAATGCCGTGTCAACTAAGACAATGCTGATTGTGTTTGTGAGTTTAATCGGAGCTTTAGATCTTAAATTCTGTTTTCTGTTATGTATGTGTTTATATGGGGTTTAATGTCCTGTCAATTAAGACAGTGCTAATTGTGTTTGTGAGTATAATCCGAGCTTTATATTTTAAATTCTGTTTTCTGCAATGTGTTTGTTTGTATGGGGTTTTATGCAGTGTCAAATATGACAATGCTGATTGTGTTGTTGAGTAAATGTATCTAAGAATGTGACTGAGTCTATATGCGGTCGATTTCGAAACCGTTGCAACGATTTTGGATACAAACTCACATATAAATTCACTGTCTACAGGCTCTGATAACGTTATTACGAACTGATATGACTGTCAATGGCTATTTTCTAGTGCATATAGCATGTGTAGCAGTGTAGCTGTTGTGATATCTTAAAGAAATTAATTATTAATCTTTAAATCTGTGAACAAAACAAATCGGAGTTCTAGATCTTAGATTCTGTGTTCTGTTAGTTTAATCGGGGCTTTAGATCTTAAATTTTGTTTTCTGTTGGTTTAATCGGAGCTCTAAATCTTAAATTCTGTTGTCTGTGAGTTTAAACAGAGATTTAGATCTAAAATTCTGTTTTCTGTGAGTTTAATCGGAGCTTTAGATCTAAAATTCTGTTTTCTGTTAGTTTTATCGAGCTTTAGATATAAAATTCTGTTTTCTGTGAGTTTAATCGGAGCTATATATCTTAAATTCTGTTTTCTGTTAGTTTAATCTGAGCTTTAGATCTTAAATTCTGTCTTCTGTTATGTCTTTGTTTATACGGGGTTAGAAGCCGTTTCAACTATTGTTTAGATATATTACGACTTTCCTTGATTCACCAGTACTAGTCTGAGGCTCAGAAGTGTCTTGCCAAATGAAACTGCCACGGAATTATCGGTACCGGTGGTGCTTGAACCCGGAACCATCTAGTTCTAAGACCGCCATCTTAATCACTGGTGCCACACACATTCCGTCACTCTCCTGGTTGTATATACATCCACTCTGACTTGTAATGTACATGTACGAGTTACACGGTATCTATTTAAGATTTCAATGTTTTATGACAAATGATAAAAAAGGTATGAGAACAGTCCACAAACCCTCGTATATGTACACGTTGTCAATATGACTTTGATATGACGTATACACGTAATACAGCAAAAGTGTTTAAAGTTTCATCACAAATGTTAAAGCTCACCGAATTAAAGCCATGTACAATAGTTGATGGAGGACAGTGGTTCAGGAGTAGGGCGTCGGCCGCGGGACACGAAGGTCGTGGGTTCGAATCCCGTGAGTGGCGGGATCTGCCTTGCGACCGTACATCAATCCACATTCGGCGCGAGCACTGGTTATGTATCCAGGAAGCAAAATCGAGAGTGATATATCTAAGTTGTAAGAACTTGTTTCACAATCGATGTAAAATTAATAAGTTTAAACTAAACTACAATTTTTGCTCTTTATCATTAATTTTGTTTACCAGAAAAGTGCGCAGTTGGGAAGGGCTACGTCGAGACCGCGAAAGCCTGTTCGCCTTGCCCACAAGGCCAGTATAACGATTTGCTCGGAGCCGAACCGAACAAGTGTAAAGTTTGTCCCGCCGGGAAGACGACTCTAAAATCGGAGTCACGTGAGTGTACGATCAATGACCGTAAGTACAGTTTACAGTTTATTTTATTCACTCAACACATACGTTTGTGGTATGAGGTACAAATACAGTAAGTCCGAAGTATTTTATCAACCAGGCTACAAACACATACGCATTCACACACATAAACAAATACACGCACACACACACCCACCCCCACACACACACCCCACCCCCACACCCCCACCCACCCACACACACACCACGGAGGTTAGGATGCATAGGAAAAATTTATATCAACATGTTGTTTGCTTTTCATACTGCTTCACATTCAGTCAAGGCTGTTTTGATCAAAGACATTGTATCTATGAAATGCTGAGATAAACATGTTATTCTGTGTCCAATAAAGAATGGTGTTATGCAATGTAATACAGAGACGTTTGCATACTACAAAACATCATCTTTGATTTCAAATAGGGTCGACAGTGATCGAGAGGTAGAGCGTATTGTGCCGATGATCCCGGGTTCGAATCCCCGTTAGGCGGGTTAAAAACAAATCGGCGCGAGTAGTAATGGTATAGTATCCAGGAAGCAGTCATCGAGAGAAGCTTTGAGCACGCTTTTAAGCTTCCTTCGCAATCGATGTAAAACAAATAAGGCAAACAAGTGACAAGAAACAAGTAAACAGGTTATATTACACTTTTACAGCCTGCAAAACTGGTCAATATATGTGTTTACAAAATACTGAGATGAGAAAAAACGTTATTTTTTCATACAGCGCAACCGTCAACAGCCTTAGTTCTCTTGGTCTATTTACGTCAGTGTGTTTACGAAATACTGAGATAAAATTGCTCTTTTTTCATATAGCTCAACCAGTTGTCGGCTCTGGTTTGATAGAGGCCTCAGCGAATATGACATACCAAGTTGACATTGACAACTGCAACACTGCCATCGACCTTGTCGTTATTGGGATCTCCAATACAGTGAAAGGCCATTTTAACGAAGTACAGAGGAATGAGTTCAATCAATCGACCATCTGTGCGGGTTCTACGTGTGATAATATCCGTGTAACTCTGGTTCAGGATTCTTGTGCAGCTCTCAGACGAAAACGGGCCGTGGACCATGAATTGACAGTGACTGTCCAATTCCTGAATGTCAGGTAATACCTGCTTTTTGTCTTCTTGTACTCGGACAACCTCTACCCGCTGGTTCCCGCTACGCTCCCATATTTTAGTGCCTATGAGATACGAATAATAACTCTGCATAGGAGATTGATATGGGGGTAGTTCTATTTCATGTCCAAAGGTGTTTGAATACGGTGTCAAGTTTCTATCTCTTTATAAACATGTAACCTTGAAATGTTGCCTACTATCTTCTCTTCCTATAATGACATGCTTATAGTGAATAATGTGGCTCGGTAAAGTACAATATCATTTAACCCTTTACCAAACGCCAAATTTTGGACTGTCTCAAATTGAAAGAGTTTGCAGCCGACTTTTCAAATTGTGATGAAATTGGAAAATAACTTTTGATAGGGTAGAAAACGTTGAGGGAAAAGAAGAACTTACTCATCCTTTGCAATTTCTTCCTTTCCAACAATGTTTTCCTGAGTCGTCTGCAACAAAGAGGTAAAATGTCGTTATTGTTCGGTAATAGGTTAAACCAAAATGCGCTTGTGTCTTGCGGCAAGCAATCTTTCGTTTTTTCAAACCTCGACGAAATTTTTTAATTTCACTTTTATATTAACATTCCTATGGTAGAGATATTTTTTCGACAAAGTCTGCTACATTTGGCCGTTGGCTGTTAGGGAGGACTGTGATACGGGGATAGAGTGTCGGTCTCGGGAAACGAGGTTTGCGCGTTCGAATCCCGCGAGAAACTGTAAAGAATTCTTGATCTTGATCTATTATTTCTTATTCTAATTTTCAGTGCGCTACTTGTTGATGACATGGGCCGTCTTTATCGATTTGAAGACATCTTGAGCAGAATTCTAACGACGGACGGGAAAGAACTTTCAATTATGGTGATATATCACTCTTTACTCCCGTCCGCATGTAACAAAGGGATTTCTCTCCGACTTTCATACATTTGGAATAAGAATTTCAACCCCCAACCCTGTGATGCCATGCTTTGACGCACCTGCATCAAAAGATTAAAGAAACCGCCATAATTAAAAGAGACATTGCTGTGAAGAGTAATCTATCCTTAAATCACACATTGTTTTCTTCTAGTTACATATTTTGCTCCTACCTTTTCTTGTTTGATTTTGCTTTATTGTAATTTCTACAATTCTCATATTTTTAAACCGACGCAAGACCAAGTACCTTTAAGATTTTATGGATTCTTTTCGAAATGGGACAAACAACAAGGTCCAAATTTATTCTTAGTGCTAACAACCCAAGTTTAAGAGCCGATGGTCAAAGCGGCATAAAAGCTTGACCATTAACAGTAAGAATTTCATAATGGGAAATCTAAACGGTTGTGCAGAAAACTGTGTTAATGGGAAAAAACTAGGACATAGGCAAAATAATTCATGAAAATTAAAATTCACATGAACACTTTTATCTTTCTAACACAACGACTTCAAAGGTAGTTTTTTTTCTTTTTATCAGACTCGAAAAGCCCGATAAAGCGATAAAACAGGGTTCGTCCCATCGAAAGGGCAGAATATTTTGCGAAGCAATAGTCAACATGATTGAAGTAGAAATCATCCACTTGTCCATTCTCCTTCGCAGTGATCTCCCTCTCATTTTGGTGAGGTACTGTGTTGTAGTGTAACAAAGGGAAGTATTCCTGCATGGAGCTTGGCACTTGTCAAGAACCCAATATGCCGATTATTTGCCCGCCATGTTCGTAGAAATGTTCGTAAACCATTCGGACGCCTCTCTACAATTCGAGAGTGATTATCTAACCGAAACAGTACACGACCATTACACGTGTACAATGTTATTTTGAACGTTTATTGCAGGCCATTGATATCCTATTCGAGTCATTTGACAATCTGATGACGAAACCTGTATGCATTACTGGTGAAACAATAAAAAACGCAGTCTGTGGTAAATAGTGTTTTATCCTTTTTTCTTTAACCCTCTATTCAAGGCCAGTGTTTGTTGTGTTAGTTGTTTCTTTTTCCATGCATGTACTGTTCTCAGTTTTGCGCGTTTTAGTATATGTTCCCTGGATAACATACCAGTACTAGGATAGTTATTGTGCAAGAGCACACTCCAATGTGATTAGTTGATCGCCATCGGGATTCGAACCCGGGCTTGCTGGTCTTTATTCCTCGGTGCTAACCATAACACCACCGCAATTCCACAGTCTTTAAGCCGTTTTTGTAGAAGTAATAGATCTACTTCTAATTCTTCAACAATTGTAAATTTGATCTTACCCATTTGCTGATCTGAGGATCTTTTTTCTCAACAAAATTAAGCAGATGATAAACGTTTTGAAAAGCAGAGGACACAAAAATCTATTTTTTAGAAAGTTACCCAGCATTCTACACCTTAAAGCCTTACTGGTGGAGACGTATGGGCACATACTAGTTTACTTTAATTCTCAAACCTTTTTCTATTGTAGAACAATGTCCAGCAGGGTCGTATGAAAGTAATGGTATTTGTAACTTATGTGGTACCAACACCTACCAGGACCTAACTGGGCAAACTTCCTGCAAGTCGTGTCCGGAAAAGACAGTGAACACTGGTCAAGGGGCTACCTCTATGAGTGCTTGTGAACGTGAGAACATAATCAAACTAGTCAAAATAATTCAACGTCAAGATTGTCTGTTATTTTCTAATGGGACAATCTAACGTCGAAATTTCGAAGAATCAAAATAGTGGTTGAATTAACAAAGATATGATTTTCGGATTTTAATCACATAATGAGCATTCAAATTCTATTGATAAGACAAGATATGTTAAATAAACTTACATACCACCAAATAGTCGTATCAATTGCTGCTAAGCAGTTTTAAAAAAAACGCTATATCATAAACATTGATCACGTTATCACCCTGCCTGAATGTTAAAGACGTTGAAAAAGAATGTAAAATGGTGTCAATCATGAAATAAATCAATTCATGTATAATAATTTTGATAAATTGTTCAAGAACTCTTTTTTCCTTTTTTTCAGCTGAATGTCAACTGGGACAACAATATGTATCAAGCAGTAAAACGTGTACGCCATGTCCCACTGGTTCCTACAAGAACTCAGTTGGAAATGATCTAAACGCCTGCATCGCCTGTCCGTCGGGCAGAACAACCATCGGCGACGGGTCTATCTCCGCGTCTGATTGCAACCAAGGTGTGTAGGGGTGAACTGAACTGAATTTGTTTTTATAACCCTTTACCAAACGCCAAATTTTCGACCGTCCCAAATTGAAAGAGTTTGCAGACGACATTACACCATGTGATAAAATTGGGAAGTAATATTTTGATAGAGTAGAAAGCATTGTGGTTAAAGGAGAAATTGCTCGTTATGAGCAATTTCTCCTTTTCCCACAGTGTTTTTCAGAGTTGTCTACAACAATTTGGTAAAATGTCGTTATTGTTTAGTAATGGGATAAAGGGTCCATCACACAAAATTTGTTGCGCGAGCAATACATGTTAAAAAGATGATTTAAACGATCTCCATCACTTTATAAATGTCCACTTTTCATAATTACATTTGAAAGATGTTTAAAAGCCTTTTTTCTTCAAATAATTCTGACACTTATCTCAGGATATTTATTGTTTTTATTGAAAAAAAATATTTTTAGAAAAAGGAATAATCTCGGGCGCACATAGCTAGTGTCGTGTGATCATAGTGTCGACCAATTCCGTAATCTGTGTCAATGAAATGCTAAACTTTTTCGGAGGAGGGTTGTAAAAGATCATTGTTGACAGAATAAAAACTGTAAAAACTTAATGTGCAAATGTATAATTGTACTTATATATGCAGGGAATAATTAATACTATTATTTTTTTCTTTTCGTCCATCTATGTTTCGCTAGCTGTGTGTCAAGCGGGAACGTACGGAGTTGTGACGGAAGAGTCGCTGGTGTGTAGAGACTGCCCTATTGGATCGTACACTAGCTCGTCAGGACAAACTGAGTGTCAGCTATGTCCGTCCGCCCGCACAACGCTAAGGACCGCCTCTGATAGCAGTGCGGATTGCGTCGGTGAGTTATATTTTTATATAATGGACAATGTTATTATTATCATTCGGTTAAAGGAGACTAGTGCTTTATCAAACAATATTATTTGGTCAGATTAAAATAGTTATCACAAGAAAAACCATCAGCACAACTTAAACATGAAAGCGAACGAGAAATAACCGAGATCAGCCAGTTTAATAATTCAGATTGCCTGATTCTTCACTTATGACCTGATACGCATTTCTTTCTTAATCGAACAAGCACAAACTAACTAACGATAAAGGAGTCTTTTAAATAGGGTCTATCAGCATTCATTCATTAAAGTTCATGAATTTTGTGAACATGAATAAAGAACTCTATATATTTCTTCAGTAATGTATTCAGTAATCCTTCCATAGGCTTTTAAGTTGTGTATTATGGAGGAATTGGGTGAACTATTACATTCCTGTTATATTCTTTCTTGAGTAAGAAAACGAAAAGATGTAAAGTAAAAAAAAACGACATAGAATTATCTTAACCTGTGTTTGGTTATGTATCTATTGACAGTTAAAGTTGCTTTTTGTTAAAGGTTCTTGTTCACAGATGTGAGGAAATTTGGGAGTTAAAAAATAATTTCTTGAGAACTACACAACTGCTTATCTGTTATATGATACGCACAGAAAAATATCATGAGAAGAATTTATATCGTTTTCAATTCTTTAAAATGTAAATACAATTAATTAACATATGTCTTAATCCAAAAGCGTCACATCGCCTTTGAGGTATGTTGCCTATAAATATATTTAGATAAATTGACGCTTCCTGAAATAATTATGCTTTCAGTAACTCATCTTGCCTGTATATCAAACAAAAAATACGAAAAAGGTATTATTTGAAGGACATTTTATTCCAACTTTCAAATGTTCTCTTCTGCGAAGAAGCGCCTTTAAGTCTTGCCTAATAAAACTCAAATCGTTTTCCAATTTAAGACTCTAAATTCTGTATACTCTGAAATTGACAGACATTATTTGTGTTAGTTTTCCACATGACCAAGTGAATGATTCGGCGGTCTTGTAACTCGGGGAACTCGAATTCGAGCCCCATCGCTACCTCTAATTTTGTAGGGTGACATTTTAGAGCCCTAACATCGAACTGTGAAAACAAGGACAGCCGCGATATAACTGTAAAATTGTTGACACGTCGTTTTTATATATAAAATGATGAATACGCTGTGTAAACTAACGAGCACGTTGTTAACTGTTTCAGTAAACTGCATACTCGGATCTGGGTTTGTTGAGGTGACGGAGACGTGTGTTCCATGTCCACAAGGAAAGTTTAACGACCGGCAAGGGTCGGACCCAAACAAGTGTAAAGTTTGTCCAACTGGTACAACTAATCTGAGAGCGGGACAAACCAACTGTCCCAATTCTGCCAGTGAGTACCTTATATGTTTATGGAACTCGATTCCCAAATTATAAATGGTACAAAATGTATGAGATTGCGAGAGAAAAATGTTTTGATGTCGCCTGTTCTTTCATAAAACTCATTTAACAAACGATAAATAGTACAATCAATCTGACATAGGAACAAAGCAGCGGTCTAATAAGTAACCAGAAAATACCACACGAAAAAAAATATGACTTTATATGTACCTTTATTTGATTATAAAATGTATACCGAAACAAGTCCTATAAGAACCCACAAAAAGGGTGAAACCACATAATTTCCTAAATACAACATGTACAAAAGACCAAATTACTTGCCCTTATTTGAGCTCAAATTATGTCCTCGAACAAAGCTAGTTTAATGTTTTATTTGTATAGCTACCCCTCCGACAACAGCGACCAACACCATCAACGTCAATGTTGTCGTCAAGATGCGAATCTCAATCGGCAGCTGCAGCGACGACGTTAGCGTCATCGTGCTCGACGTCCGGACAACGTTCAGGGCGCGCTTCAAAACCGTCAACGATAACCAGTACGGCAGGTCCTCACTTTGTCGTGGAGCCAACTGTGACAATCTGCAAGTGTCCATCGTTGTTGGTTCTTGTAGAGCCATTGGAGGGTCTGGTAGGAGGCGAAGGGCGGTCAACCACGAATTGGACATGAATGTTGACTTCATCAATGTCAGGTACATGTACAGTGTGCATTGTAAATAAATGAAATTCTTAAGATCATTGGAATTCTTTACAGCAGGTTGCTGAAGGCTATATTACGTATGTCGGATTGGATCTGACTTTTCTTAATAACGATTGAGGTATATTGATGTGATTTATGTACCTTTTCATGTTTCTGGTATTTCCATATTTGATTGAATAGTACATTTGTGTATTTTTAAATGGTAAGTGTTTTTTACACATGACAGAGATTGAAGACCTTTAAAAATAGCTTCATGAATCTTTTTTTGTTTTTGTTTTTGAAAGAAAGGGAATTTGTCAAATGAACATTTTACACTTTTTTCGATTATCATTTATTTCGATTTTTTAATTGATTGTGACGGAAGTCTGTAGCTTATTGAATTCGCTCTAGGTGTTATCCTTTTAAAAGCAGTTCGAATTACGTCCATATTAATTCCTGGAGTGTATGGAAAAGAATCAAAGCTTTACTTTACAACCCAACTGACTAAAATCTAGCATTTATTCATGACAATTTCTGCTTCAATCATACTTTCAGTGACACAGTCGTTGACAACAGTGATAGCCAATACGCAACTGAGGACATCGTGAGCAAGGTCTTGTATACTGACAAAGCCGAGTTATCTCCTTCGGTAAGTTTAATACGTTAAGAGAGGCCTTATCCCACCTAGCCTGGGGTCCTTGTCTATCCGTTTGCCCGCATTAGCCTAGTGCAGGGTATACGATACAATACAATACAATATCTTTATTGCATTAGACAAATAAATAATTAAATACAATACAATACAATATCTTTATTGCATTAGACAAATAAATAATTCAATACAATACGATACAATATCTTTATTGCATTAGACAAATAAATGATTCAATACAATACAATACAATATCTTTGTTGCATTAGACAAATAAATAATTCAATACAATACAATACAATATCTTTATTGCATTAGACAAATAAATAATTCAATTTAATACAATACAATATCTTTATTGCATTAGACAAATAAATAATTCAATACAATACAATACAATATCTTTATTGCATTAGACAAATAAATAATTCAATACAATACAATACAATATCTTTATTGCATTAGACAAATAAATAATTCAATACAATACGATACAATATCTTTATTGCATTAGACAAATAAATGATTCAATACAATACAATACAATATCTTTGTTGCATAGACAAATAAATAATTCAATACAATACAATACAATATCTTTATTGCATTAGACAAATAAATAATTCAATTTAATACAATACAATATGTTTATTGCATTAGACAAATGAATAATTCAATACAATACAATACAATATCTTTATTGCATTAGACAAATAAATAATTCAATACAATACAATACAATATTTTTATTGCATTAGACAAATAAATAATTCAATACAATACAATACAATATCTTTATTGCATTAGACAAATAAATAATTCAATACAATACAATACAATATCTTTATTGCATTAGACAAATAGATAATTCAATACAATACAATACAATATCTTTATTGCATTAGACAAATAAATAATTCAATACAATTCAATACAATATCTTTATTGCATTAGACAGAACTGAAAAATGTAGGAACGGCACTGACGAAGAGGACCCATATGGGACCTGTGTCAGTTAATATGACTCTTATCTAATCTAATAAACATTATTTTATGCAAAACTGTTTTTCAACAAAAACACATTGCACTTTTTCGAGAAGAGCAATTCAAATTCATGTAAGACTAAAAGAATCACAATTAATTTCTTAACAAGTTGGCGTTATATATAGATTCGACTAGATTATCAATAATGGTCGTTGGTGTCTTTTACGTTAGATAGATTAATTTATGTTTAATTGGCCATTTGTAATAGTAACGTTTTTTAGATTTTTGCCTGGACCCCAGGCTAGATCCCATAAAGCTTTCATTTTTCTCTTCTTTGTACTACCTATGGACAGTTAGGCAATTAGGCTTGGGTCTTTTTTCATCCATAATGTGACATGCTTCACAAAATAAACAGTCTCTTTGACGTCGATGTGGAAATCTAGTTTAAAACATCATCACCTAACGCCAGGTGTTTGCGTCTTTCAGCAGACTACTTTTAAAAAGCGTTGTGGCAAAAAAAAGAAATTGTTTGTCACAAGCAATTTCTCAGTTTGCCTCAATGCTTTTTGAATTTATTCACATATCACAACAGCAGAACTGAAAGGTTTATCACATGCTTACGAAGCTTTTCTAACGGCGTCTGCTTCAGGTAAAAAAAATGTCGTCTGCAGGTGGTAAAGAGTTAACAAACGGTCAACCGGTCAAAAGGTCAGCACTACTTGACAAGATACTTCAGCTCACTAACGTTGTACTGATAAATGTTAAGAAAGTTGCAATATATATGTCGGGATCTTGTGGACACAGTGATGGAATCATATTAAAATTATAACTATTTCAAGCTGAACTTTTACAAATCAAGTGACCAATGTTCACGAAAAATGTCCGAACAAGATGGCCGCGCCACAGGTATTTTGGCTTTTTTTCAGCAGATTACTTTTGTTTTCCACCTTTTATATATGCCATGATCCGACCACCAACTTTCCGGTTCTGGTAGTGTATGATTACCAATTATTTAACGACGTTACGTCCAACACTCGGTAGACAAATTCTCTGCTGGGTCTTGGAACGAACGGCACGGCCAAAATAGAAACAACATTTACCAGCAGTTGCGCAAAATTGATTGTCGAAACATGGGGTAAATGAAATAGTTGAAAACAAAAGTAACCTGCTGAAAAAAAATGCATAAATTCCTGCTCATTCAATGGGCGCCGCCATTTGCAATATGTTTTATATCGTAAACATTGATCACGTGGTCACCCCGCTTGTTCTATGACCATTCCGTTTCGCTTCAGGAGGACATTGTTTTATTCTCGGCCGCGATTCCTACATCAACACCAGTTTGTGTTGCTGGTCAAGAGGTCAACAGCAATGGTGTATGTGGTAGGTTATCAGGGTTAGATATTCATTCATCTCCATTGACCCGCTGTCTTGCCTGTAGGACCAGTAACTTCACAACATGGGTGGTCCTTGTGACGCGAGAAATTGAGGAAAGTTCGGGAACGTTCGAATAAAATATAAAATTTCCATAGAGATTTGTCAACAGATTTTAGAAGAAAGGATATTGGTACTTTTTTGCTTTACCTTCTATGAGAAAAATCCTAATCCTAATCTAATATCATTAAAGAACTGACAACATGACATCTTAAGGTCCAGTTGAAGTAGTGTAGGACCCATAGACTGTTAATCTTATTTCTTTAATAACATCAGCATCGTGTATCAATTATCAGTTTTGATTAAGAAAACTGCTTGCAAACTGTTAATCTTGTCTTTTTCAATGTATCAATTTAAACTATAACTAATATATTTTTAAAAAAGATCAAAGAAACCTAATTAATCTTAATTAATTGATATAAACTGTTATACTTTGATATGATAATAATGATAATAATAATTAATTGGCAATTCTGATTATTTGATATCAATACTAATTTATGGTCCTAATAATATTAATGTATTTAGCCATAATTTATCAAATCTTAAATCATAAATATTTTACATTTATATCTGCTTATGCAGCAAATATACCAATAGGTAAAACAGACTATAGTCCGTTACCATGGGTTACATAAATTAAAAGTGGGTGTTTCAGGAATTTGAAAATTAAAAAGTGGGGGTTTCAGGAATATGAAAATTAGAAAGTGGGTGTTTCAGGAATAAACCGAAAATTAGAAAGTGGGTGTTTCAGGAATAAACCGAGTGTACAAGTTACTGGTCCTGTAGAGCTCCTCAGTATAGTAGTTAGTATCGATCTCTGTTCATCGTCATAATTCACGGCTCCTCGTAACGAGGGTCATAGGCCCGATTCCTGCAAGTGAGTATAGCATTAAGGGTTCACTTTGCTTCCTTTCCTTTTTCCATCATTCGCCATGAATACTGGTTATGGACCTAGGTAGCAGATACGAGAGAATTTTCAATAGGACGTGTAAGAATTAGTAGTTACACAATCGATATAAGAACAAATCCTTTAATCAGATTTATTATCTAATCGTGACTTATCTTCACTCACACTTGAAAGCTCATGAAAGAAGACTATTACTATATCAAACGTTATTATTTTGGTAAACCTTTGGTAAGGTTCAAATAGTTATCACGAAACAAACGAATCAGCGCAACTTAAACGTTAAAGCCAACGAGAAGTAACCCAGATTAGCAAGTTGATTCATATTCCCTGACTCACCTCTGACTTGGTCATGAGATACACACAATTCTTGAACCGACCAATCAGAATTCATTATTTTGAATCAAATAGATTGTTGGTAACCTTGATTAGTGACAACAATATTTCATGCACAAAATAACCTATATCAAAGGAGTTTATCAATTAGGACCTCACATCATTCACAGATTAATTTTCGTGACTTTTGTGAACATAATAAGAATAAAAGAACTCCGTGCATTTCTCCAGTTATTTATATGCACTCATTATCTTTTATGTGCCTTTAACACATTACCAAGGGCATTTAACCAGTTTGTTGCAGACGACTCTTGAAAACATCGTGGGAAAAGGAGAAATTGCTTGTATCGATCAATTTCTCCTTTTCTCACAATGTTTTCCGTCCTTTCAAAGGAGTATTTTTCAATTTGATCACATCTTGAAATGTCATCTGCAAACTCTTTAAATTTGGAACAGTCGAAAATGTGGCGTTTGGTAAAGGGTTAATACATTGAATTTGTTTCCTCCATAGCACCGTGTCAACCCGGTTCGTATGGGGTAAACAACGGTACTTGCCTTCCTTGTGGAATGGACACCTATCAGAACTTTGTTGGGGAGACATCATGCAAGGATTGTCCGGATAATACCCTAAATGACGGACTGGGCTCGGATTCTCTGGATATGTGTATATGTAAGTATGGTCGCATATAACACAGGGATTCGAAGATAAGGTACTATCACGGCTATGTATTAATA